>RWGY01001071.1:0-10904 GCA_007726485.1 Eragrostis curvula | reverse complement strand
AAAAGAAAAAAGAAAAACGGTCTCCTCCGCTGGAGATAGCTACGCACTCAACGACATGCACATACAACTTGCAACCTTGCACCACGGTGACGATGACGGAGAAGAATACTAGTTCTGCACAGCAGACTCATCAAACCCCATCTGATAATAGTATCAATCAAGTATGAAAAGAGTTAGCTTGACAACTTAATATCTTTTCCTATTTCCTCCAAAAAAAATGTATTTCCTAGTTCAAAAACTTTCACGTCGATAGAAATGTTCGGAATTTTTCTTATAGTTTCAGTCCGGGGAAGGTAGCAGCCATGAAAGGAGAAGCTGCAGCTGTTGCCATGCACGTCATCTTTTGTAAAATTCATGGAATATATACAACAACAAAATGGATCTCCTCTATTGTACCAGTTTATGCCTTACCGCACAGATCAGTGATTGCTGACACACTCCATTGTCGAGTTATGCTGGCCATATATCCGGCACTGTGCTGCTTCAAATGTGTTATTAGGCAGATCACAAATGGAAGGAGCTGAACTCATGCAAGTCATTACTGATACACAGCTTGGGGATTAGACACAATGGTTTTGTTAACAATTTCCTTGACGGCTTCGTAGGTTGCATCAATCATCGATCACTCCGAAACCCGTTCTATTGGCGTAGAAAACAAACGAACTAGTCATGTGTTGGCCATTGTAGACAAATCAAATTATTATCATATTTACTTGTGTTCGGGTGACTGAAATATTCTGTCTCGTTCAGGCGATGGCTCTGCCGTCGGATGTGCGTCAACGTTCGTGCGTCCAGATCTTATCCAGTTCCCTGTTATCGGGCCCGCCTAGCTTTATTGGTTACTGGATCTGTACCCGTTAATCTTTGTTGTATCCAAAATTCGGAATCCCTCCTCCTTTCGTCTCCCCCCAGTTCATTTCGACCGTTTCACTGTAACGGATAGGGAGAGGCGGAGAGAGAGGCGATTCGCCGGCGATTCGGCGGCGGTCGGCGGCGGCGGGATTTCTTCGCGGCGAGGATTTCTCCGTCGATTCGTTCCCGTCCAATCTCTGCTCGCGCTGATGTATTCTTCGTAGCTGGTCTCCGGGGGAGCTTCTCGTCCTAGGGTTTGGTGGAGGCTGGTCGTCGGCGAGCTTAGCGAGGTATGTGTTGGTTTCCCCCCTTCCCTTCTGGTTCCTGTGTTGCTTCCTGTGTTTTTGATGTGTGCCGTAGTCGTCTCCGTCGTGCCTTGTTCTTCTCCGACGTGGTCGATTCCGGTGACCCTATTCACGCATCTGTGGGTGTCTTTGTTCTGGCTAGTTGTCTCCGCTCGTGGTTGTGTAGCTGTGGTTGCAGTTCGTCTGCTTTGCTTGGTCGTGTCCTTGTAATGGCCATGTGATGTGTTGTCCTTCGTCTGCTAGGGTTAGGTTAGTTGAAATAGAGATTTGATTTATATCCAAATTAGCTGCTAGGTTTGATTAGTTTGAGCAATAACATTAAGGTCACAGATGTATGAATATATCTGCTTCTGTATTGGTGTTGTTGAAATAGAGATTTTGCCTCATGTCTAATATGCTTCTGTGTGTTGAAATTGAGATTTATGCAGCTGCATTGTTCTTGGTTTAATGAAATGAGCATTGCTTTATATGTTGTTTACTGAATACATAGTCAGAGCAGGCTAAGTTAACTGAACATTGTTAATTTTACATTGCTTAACATTGCTTAACTGAATACTTATGTTGTTAACTGCATTGATGTTAACTGAACATTGGTTAACATTGATTTATGCAGATGCATTGTCACTTTGTAATGGTCTACGATATCAGCAATTACTATAGTTAACAGCAATTACTAGGGTTGTTCAGAATGAATCGTTTTAATTTGCAGTAGCAAATTATAGTAATTGTTGTTTTTATATACTGTGCAATTTCTATAAATGTGATATGCAATTTGTTTGTTGTTTCATTTAGGTTGTCATCATGGCTTACTCTGATGCTGAATATTCTGACAATGAATCTGTAAATGGTATTGAGGATAGTGAGTACGAGTGTGAGGCTGGCCATGTAGATGGTGCAGCAAATGTTGTTGGTAATTCAGAAGATGATATTGACGATGCCACATTGGTGAAGAGCTTTAAAATTCTGAGAAGGGTACATCTCTGTGATTTTAGTCATATTTTTTTTTTGTATTTGTTATTTACTTAAGATCGTATGCTAATAACTGCCATTTGTTCTTATGTAGATGACAAAACAAATTGCTTCTGGCATTGGCAGGCAAGGTGTCAGTACACGTAGCACTGTTGATGTATCTAATGTTGCAGCTGGTCCCAGCAAACCGATGTCAGTGAAAGCAAATAGCCGGTGCAATCAATCCTATTTTAAGGATGTCATCATGGCTCTGAATGATCATCAGAAACAGGTGGTTACTGATTATGGATTTGGAGACCTGCTGCAGTTTGATGGCTGCCCTGTGCCTAGGAGATTTGTGCAGTGGATAGCCGATCATATCGATGAGAAATGTCATGATATCCATGTAAATGGTGAGGTGATTCCTCTCACTGCTTTATCTGTTCATAATGTTCTTGGAACAGCTCTAGGTGGCAATGATATTTCTGATACTGGAGAATCTGGGAAGATGGAGTTTCTGGAATTGTTTGATGCTTCAACCATCCCAACTATCAAGACATTTGGTTCAAAAATTCTGTTGAAGGAAAAAATGTCAGATGATCAGTTCTTTCGTTGTTTCATGGTTGTTGCTCTATCAACTTTTCTCTGTCCCAATTCAAGTACCTATCCTAGCCCCAAATATTTGAAGCCTCTGGTTGATCTGTCCACTATTAAACAGTGGGATTGGTCCAAATTCATTTTGGAGAGATTGCTTCTAGCAGTCAAGAAGTACGTTGTTGACAAGCGCAAGACTTTAGGTGGCTGTATCTATTTTCTCGCAGTAAGTGTGTTCTTATATGCTCTATTTTTGTTTTTTAATTCAATATTCCTTTGATCAGTTGTTGTTATTCAATATTCCTTTTAATCAATGTGCTGACATGACCTGACCACGCCACTGATTATGATTGATGTAAGCTAATTAGTTTTTGTAATTTCATCCAGGTCTTTTATTTGGATCATGTCAAATTTGGTCCAAATGTAACTATCTCAAATGCCATCCCTCGCATATCTGTTTGGAAAGGCTCAATGGTGAAAAAATACAGTTCAATTGACTGTGTGTCGAACAATGTGTTCGGAAAGCGCCCTGTAAGTTCCATTCTGTAAAAATGCTTTTGTACTACATCCTTGTATTTTGTTTTGTTACTTATGTCTATTATATTACAGATTAAAAAATTCGAAAAACTTGTTATGCAAATGTTTCTGTCTTTGGTGATCAATACCACGTACTGAAGCGTGCTTTAGGTGAAAGGTTCGCCTACCTTCCTGAAAATGTATGTGTAGGATCCATTTTATACATGCTTTATTTTTTGTAGTTTGTTCATTGTCTGCTGTATAGTTCAATTTAACATTGCAAATTATTTTATTTGTAGGTTATAAATGGTATCTGTGGCCTGTACGAATGTTTCTCTATTCAAAGATTTGCTGCTCCTGACTACAGCCCTGATCAGCTTGTTATAGAAATATTCCAGTATTTGCAAGATGAAATTAGTGTTGCTGATAATGCTGAAACTGGTAATTTGAATGATGGTGCTGCTGGCAATTCAAATCAGGAAGATCCACACCATTCCATGAATAATAATGATGGAAACGAAGATGCTAATACTGAGAAACTTGATTCTGATGGTGATTATCAAGAATCTGGTGGTAATAACATTTGTTCTCAAGCCACTGTTGTTGTACCATCACAAGAGTGCTTTTGTAAGTCAAATAAGTTGTTCTGTGACTTTGTAAATTTATTTTTTCTATGCAGTTGACCTATTTTATTTGATGTTTTGTATAAAGCTGAGGTCAAAAGTTCTGGTCAACGTAAGAGAAAGAGGAATACTAGTAGTCCTGAATCTACGGGTTCTGTTGCTTCAAGAACAAGACGCCGTCTAGCTCTTAATGCTGCTAAATCTCCTTTGAGCCGACCTTCCAATGTCAATGTTGATGTGAGTACTACTTCTAATAACCTTGTTTATAATATTTAAACATATGTAGGATATTGGCTGTATGCTTGTTCATCATGAGGTTGTATTGCCTTGTCAATATCATGTATAGCATTATTTGTTTTTTGGCTTATCAGTTTGTGATTCATTTTTTCGTTTCATATTTTAGTCTGTCTCTCAAGGAAGTAAGGAGAACCCAGTTATGGTTGATGAGAGTGTTCCTTCTCCAAAGCGTGTAGTATTGGAAAAATCAATCAAAGAGGCCTGTGATGAAGTTGCCAGGAAGCATGAGGAATATAATTGTACAAAGTTGCGTCAATCTGCTTCAGTAAATGCAGTGAGTTAATTTTCACTTTATTTTGATGTTAAATATTTTTTCTCCCTGGATTTGGTGCATTTGATAAAGCTGTTTGATAATTATGTATAGGTTTCTTCAAAAGTGCCTGTTGAAGATGTCAACGAAATTACACGGTGTGAATTCAACAAGAAAAATGTTAATGATAAGGTTGCATCTGAAGGACATAGGGTTTGCTCTGCATCTAAGCCTCCTCCTGCTGCTGGTAGTTTCAAAGTATGTATGATTCTCCTTTTTTTTTCTGTGGTCATTTTTCTAGTAGTAGAATGGATACTTCTAGCTGAATCGATATATTTTACTCAGCAGAACAGTAATGTAGAAAATGCTGAAGCTTCAAAAAATTCTTGTCCTGATCCAAAAGTTGTTTGCCATGGCAAGACTGTTGCAGCTGATTTTCATGAAAAAGTTTGTTCCAGTTTGTCAATATCTTTGCTGATCATGTGTTGGTGATTTCTATCCATTGTTTCATTTTTGTTTTTTGAAGATAAATTTACTAAGAAGGCTCCCTATTTCAATTCTCCATCTGTTCCTTCTTTTCGGTTTTTCGATGATGAAGATGATATGGGGAATTATGTTGAAGATGTCAACTTAAGACGTCCAGTCGGTTGTAGTGGTATTCCTACGCCAACCAATTCAGTTAAGTTATCTATTTTCATTTCAATTAAATGATTGGTTCTATTTGCTGTTCTTTGTATTCATGAATTTTTGATATCAGGCAAGTACTTCTAGTCATCATTCAAGTGGTATTCTTCCAAAAGGTTCTAGGCTGCATGAGCGTGTTTTATCCGCTTACAAATTACCTAAAGCCAATGTTGAACATAATATCAATCCAGAAGCATCTCAGAGCACAGCATCAAACAATAACTCTCATGATAAGTTTGCATTTGAGGTCAGTTTTGTTTTTGTTTATATTTTAGAATAAATAGTTTCATTTATCTGTTTCCTGATTTTACTTCTATTCATGTTTTTAGGATTATTTAATTATGGAATCTCTTTCTAATACTGATGATGAAACAAATGAAGTTCGTGATGTTTCTGGTCCATATTCTGCACAGCCCATTGGTTTTTTAAATAACGATGGTGAATATTTATTCTTGTAAGTTGTTTTTGAGAGCAATCTCGTGCTGATAATTACTGGAAATATTTGTGCAAGTTATGTGTTTGTGTAAGTTTGTACTTCTTGTTTTACTGCTTATTAAGAGAAATGCAGAGCCAAGGGCTTGCAAGATAACAATGATGTCACAATTACTGGAGAGGAGAACCGCAAAGGATAAACTTTCAGCAATGTGTCATGACTCAAGTCAATATTATGATAACTCTATTGGTACTAGTGACCGACTTGCTGTCGTGGAAGTTCTTCGGGAAATTGGCAATCATCGGGCTAGAAGAGTTCATGTCAGAAGCAGGGTATCAAGTTTCTCCCTATTGACGAGCGTCCAAAGATTTGTCTCACTAACCGTGAGAAGAAGTGTATGATGTTGTGTTGCCAGCTGTCTAGGAGTGATCATGACAAGTATGTTATTTGTCATATCAAGTTTGCTCTGTTTTTATTATTTGCTTAATTTTGTATATTAATTCAAAGTTTGTTTTCATATAGTGATTAGCTGTTTTGTACAAGCACGTGAAAGTTACCTTTAATTCTCTTGGAGTTCTCTTGGACCAAATGGAAAGTGCAAACCTTTGTTGTTATAATGCTTTATTGCAAGTATCTTTTTGATACGAAGCATCCCTCTCGGAAATCTTACAAGCACTTCTTCTCTTCACAAAGTTAGCGTAAGTGTTTCAGTACCTAGGTTCTAAATTAATTATTAGTCAGTTGTTTGAGATGTGATGCTAGTTTATATTTAATGTATATATTTTGTAGGATTATTTACTGGGAATGTTATACCAGTCCTGCAAAGGAAAAGAACTAAGAGATTATGCAGTGAAATCATTTAATGGTGCCAATTCTGCTAGGAAATTGTACAACTCCAATCTGGTTTGTAAAATTTACATGGTCAATTTAATTTGTTTAATCACTGTGTCTTATTTTGATTATTTTACTTGAACTATTCTGTCTATTATTGCAGCTATATTTCCCAATATTCTACAGAAATCACTGGTTACTCATTGTTGTTGACCTGAAGAATAGATGCTACCTTTATCTTGAGCCTGATTGTGCTAACTATGGTCCTGATTCTGCTTATCATAGGCAAATGAAGGAAACATTTGTGGGTGATATTAACTTTCTGTTTTGAGAATATAGTATACTGTTGTTATTTTTTTAACTTTTTGATATTTATTTTTGTGTTGTAGGCAAAAAATTTCTTTGCAATCTGGGAACAAACAGTTCAACTGGACTGTGGCATACCCCTTTTAAAGGGTCCATATTTTGTTGATGTTCCTCAGCAATTAAATGAGTATGTCTTGCTATATCCAATTTGTACTAAATTTTGAAGTCTTGTGTCAGTTTTCTATATGATTTCTTTATCTTATTTTATTAGAAACGATGGTGGAGTCTTCATCTTGAAGTTGCTGGAAGTGTTTGAGCCAAATGTGAATCTTCATCAGAAGTTCACTCAAGTTGATATCCGCAACATCAGGAAGAAGTTTGTCAATGAGATGATTTTCGCACCGAAGAATGAAATGGTTGACTCAGTCGAATTGGTGAAGACCTATAAACCTGAGGTCTGTACAATATAGTTAGCTTTTTATATTTTTCATTACTTGACTTTTTTCTCATAATTTGATTTTCTTTTTTTGTAGGTGTATGCAAAGTACTTTGCGAAGTAGGCTGCTTGGTAGTTTCTTCAGATCTTAGTTTCGTGGCAAAGCTGTAATGGTGTGAGAGTGTGTGAGTGGTCTGTTTTGTAACTATGTGATGGGTGGATAACTTTGCATCGTTGTAGCTATATATCCGGTGCACGGATCGTTCTCGAACAATTTCTGTTGTGGATATCGTAGTAACAAATATCTAAATATCGATACGATCTATTGCTTCAATCGTATCACTTTGCACTATATGTTTGATTGTCAAGCTTATGTTGTAGTAGTTTTAATTCTTTCACTGCAGGAGGCACGGCAGCTTGTAAAGAACACGACGTCATGGAACTGAAGTGAGTAAACGAGCAGTTATCTATTTCATAGTAATTTTTGTCATCATCTATACTAGTAGTTGCTACACTAGTATGGTAGCTGCTATGCAAATTTTATCAGTAAACTTGTATCATTGAAAACGCTTGCAAAATTAATTGTCTATAACTCTGAACATGGTAAGGAGAAATAGCAAGAGTAATTTAGTTACATCCATATGAATTCGAAATATGCATTCTTGCAGTTACAATGTCATATTAATGCTATGAATTTTCCTTCTGTTGTATATATTGATGTTGACGGCTTCTTCAGTCTATGTCTTGTATATTGTCCTTTTGCCTTTGTTTCCCTTGTCTTTTGGGATTGTCTTTCGCTGTCTTTTGGCAGCAGGCTTCTTCTTGATACGTTTTGCTGCTTCCATGGATGTCATCTGAAAAGAATAGATGTGGTGTAGCTTTTATCTGTCCTTGTCTCATTTGAAATAAGAAGAGTAAAAGAGTTACCGTTATTACTTGTTTTGCTTTCTTTTTTCTTGGTTTTGCTGGTACTTGAGGCAAATGTAGATTAGGACACCTCTGAATGTTATGATCATCTTGACGGCAATGAGTACAAAGATTCCTTTGTTTTGTCCTCTTTTTCTTCCATTGTACCAATCTTTCTTTTAGTTTGTGGTCTTCCCTTCTTTGTTGCGAAATCAGGATTCTGAATTGGATTTGCCTGGGATTCTTGAGCTGAGTTGTCAGGTAGATCTGTGACTTCGTCTTCATCATTCATTTCTGCTAACTTCCTGTCTATGTTATCAGCTTCATCTAACAGAAATTTGAATTTGTCTCCTGTTTTTGAGCCATCAGATGATATTCCACAGAATCTTGTGCACAGAATGTTATATCTCAGTTGGCTGCTTGTGCCAACTTCAATCTCTGGTATGAAACTCTTCTGGCTCTCTTGCTTTTTGCCTTTCATTCTCCATCTGTTCAGAAAATACTTTTCATCCAATTGAAATATGTTTAGGTTTTGCAGGACTCTTAAAATGTGAGAGCACAATATTCCATCCTTTTGGAACTTGCAGCAGATGCAGAAGTACAATGCTTGTGGTATGTCCAAAGTGACAATGTACTTTCTTGTCCTAAATTCATTTTCTCTGTGGTTTGGTGCTTTGTAGACTGCGTATCTCTTTTTTGATTCTATCTCTTCACATATATATTTTGTAGCAAACTTTATTTCCTGCTGAAACTTGAAAAATATCTTCCTTGTGAGCAGTTTTGCGGCTTGCACTTCAAATTCATAGCATGAAAATAGCTCAGGCATAGTTCTCCTTGAATTGAATTCTTTAGTTCTCTGATTTTTCTGAGTTGTGTCAGAAATCCTTTTGTACTCGTGCATGAATCTCATGAGGCTGTATGTTGGTCCAACATCCAGCTTAAACAGTGAGTTTGTACCTTCGCTCCTAGCAGTAGAGATGACAAATGGATAGAACTTGCTTTTGAAATATACCGGTGCAAAGTTTTTCCTTATCTTCCAGACTTCCTTGAGATAGTTGAACCCTTTGATGTCATACTTTTTAGGCAACTCCAGAAACAGTCTGTCAAACTCTTTTTCTGTTAAGCTGTTTCTTAGAATGTCAAACAAATCATCGTAGAGATCTTTGTTATCTTTCATGGCAAATGTGCGTCCACCTCTTTCTTTAACTTTCTTGACAATATGGAAGTAACAGTTGCGATGATTTGTGTTTGGGAAGATATTCTTTATCGCTGTCCTCATTGCTTGATCTTGATCTGTGATAATTGATATTGGATGTTTCCCTCCCATGCATTCCAAGAACTTTGTAAATAGCCACTGAAATGTTTCTATTGTTTCATCCTTCAGGAAAGCACAGCCAAACAAGCAGTTATCTCCATGTGAAGTGATTCCCACTAGCGGAGCGAATTTCATGTTGTATTTGTTGGTGTTGTACGTTGTATCGAAGCTTATGAAGTCACCAAACTCTTGGTAATACCTCCTGTTGTCTCCACTTGCCCAAAAAATGTTCTGCACTTTGAACTTGCTGTCAGTATCAAATGTGAAATAGAACATTGGGTCTTCAGCTTGCATTTTTGAGAACCATTGCGATACTTGTGTCATGTCATTCTCTGAATTTTCTTGTCTGATCCTGGTTTTCATATTACTGACATGCTTCTTGTTGTAAGGTGTTGTTCCACCTCTGATGTACGATAGTATTGCCATGATTTTTCTGTCTTCTATGTTGACTTCGCTGAATGTTCTTATCAGCTTGCTTTCCATATCTGTCATTTTTGACTGAGAGAAGAGGCAGCTCATTTGGTCTCTGGCTGCAAGAGGATGATTGTGTTCAAGATTTATTCTTGTGACTGTCCACTTGTTTCCAATGAGCGTAATTATCATTTCAGCTGGGCATTGTGTATGAACAATGGCACTTGTTTCCTTTTCGCTGTTTCAGGATTTGGTGTTGGTGGGGTTGCAACTGTTTTCCTCCCCTTGTTCAGTGTTTGTACACCTGACCCTTCACTAGTATCTTTTTGTGGACCTTTCCTTCCAAACATGTTGCATTTGAAGGTTCTTCTTGTAACCTTTCCAAAGTTGGGATCCTTTTTTTCTTTGCACTTGTATGTTGACCATCTTGTGACAGAAAATCCAACAATAAAACCATATTCATTATAGAATCTATATGCCTCCTTTTCTGTGTTGAATGTCATTCCAAGTAATGGAGCATGTCTGCTTTCATTTTCTTGAGTTGATGTCTCTGCTGCATGAATGCTTGCATCTTGTTCTAGAATTGCTTGTAGTTCAGCGTCTTCATTTTCTGATTCTGACTCACTGTCCACTTCAACTTGGTTGTTATAGTCTTCTGTTTCAGAATCATCATTTGGTATTGTTGCTCCTTCATTTTGAACTGAAAAGCTATTCTCTTCATCATCTTCAGATGACCAAGCAAATTCAGGATATGTATCTGCTTGTACTGAATTTTGCTGAGGATCACCTGTTCCTTTAGTCTGTATGTACTCGATGGTCATGTCAGCGCTGTTTGTCAACAAGTGACCATCACTGCCAATACTGTGCAGGTTTGTCTTGTTGTTTTCCATGATGCTTGCGAATATTTCATCATCTACAGTAGGTAGCAGGAAGTCTGAGCTCAACAGTTTGCTATTTGTTGCTAAATCATTTGCTTCTCCACTCTTATTCAGGTATTGAGACCTGTTAATCTGGCTGGTCCAATTTCTGTTACCCAGGTACACAGGGCTGTCCATTTCATACGCTGTGCTTGCTCCTAGATACATACTTGTGTCCTGTTGTTATAAAAAATTATCATTAGCTTCAAAACAGTTATCATTAACACTACATAATTATTTGCAATATTATTTAGTTCACTAAATAATATAGTAAACCAAT
>RWGY01000108.1:0-12464 GCA_007726485.1 Eragrostis curvula | reverse complement strand
GATACGGATGCCTTGTGATGTGATGGTACAACTTGTCTGCACGTATTTCTGAATTTGTTCGTGCATTGTAACTTACAAACCTGTAACCATGTAAGTTGACATATATATGATCCAAGTATTTCGAGAAAGTAAATTTCAAATTAAATTCAGCTGATGATTCAGATTAACTGTAATTTGCCCCGTTCCTGACGATGACAAATGACTACTTGTCCTATTTCTGCATCTTTAATTTAATACTATATTCTTTGGCTATAGGCCACATCATTCTGATTTTTCGTGGATCGGTTGCTCTTCTGCTAACTTTGAAATCTGAAGAAATTTCATGACGAATATCGCGCCACCGCACAAAGCTACACGTGTGAATCCAATGACGATGTTGCTAGCAATTCTGATGGCGACGGATCGTGCATGCGTTCGCTGTTGGGTGCTGCGTCTCCATCAGCCGAAATGCTATCTATCAGCTTGTTTGTAGTAGGTCTCTGAACTGATGTGTCATCTCACCCGGGATTAACGAGGAAACATGGGACCAGATGACAAGTTAAGCCAGTAATTTAGTTTGGCTGAATCCCAGCATGTCTCTGGGCAGCTCTATTCAGAAAGTCATACTATGTGTGTTGGCATGATCTCTATGGTTACCATCAAAACCTAGTGCCACTTACTTTTCTTTACACATACAATTACATCATTGACAAGACATGATCAAATCTCTACAACTGGCAGCCGCTACCCAAAGAGAATCAGCATCTGATCACCAATCGGAGCATCAAATAATATAAATACACAAGCCAGTTCAACTTATATCGATCTGTCATCTGACTCTGATCTGCAAGTATTATCTATTAATTTTTGCAGCTTGGTTGAGCAGGTTGATGGATACCTTTCGCAGTTTGGGAGTACAAAGTTTAAAACCATTACATATGATTAAGGCCAGTACAGTACACAAGACTTAGTAATCATTCTGTTTAAAAAAGTGCATCATTACCAAAAGTAGTACATGTGTACTGTTCATATGTTACTCTTTCCACGGATTATAAAAGATTATCTCCATCAAACAAAGAGCGTTCAAACAATATATAGGACTACTTTTTAAAAGAAGCAGATCCTTCGAGTACACCTAATACAAGGAATCAATCACACCAACATAAAGAATGCCTTGGCTAATATAGTACTTGTTGTGCTACCATTAGTTTTTGTACTCTTCCATGATGCATGTCATGCAATAAGGTTGTTAGATTATTACTATCCGGTTGGGAATTAACGTAAGCAGTGACGCACCTCGGCGCTGCAAAAAATAGTAATATATTTCCTCTCGGAAGAAGAATCATGCCAAAAGGAGAGAGAGACCCACCTTCAATTCTTAAAAAACCAAATGGGGTATTATTTAGTTTCTTATATCATTGCTATGGCAACAAACAATTTCTTTTACAATATAATGCAATGTCATTGTTATCAACAGTCGCTGACATGGAAACCCTAAATAGGTTCAACTCGATCAGGTGATCGTTTGTCATCAATATTCCTCTTATTTTGCATAACATAAAGATCGTTTTATATTATTGATCCTCTTTTGTTTTTTTGGTTTTCAAACACCAACATTATAGGGTCAAACTGACTTGTTTAATGTAAACAATTGACATTATAATAAAGTGCATACTGTCCACCGAATTGTCTGATGATGCTTAGGAGTTAATTATTGCAGTACTGTCTCGATGCTGCAAATGGGCGGCTGTGTACTTTGAACTTTGCAGCTATTATTTCTTCAGACGTTACCTGATGGTCGTCTGTCGGTGATCTAATAGAGAGTTGCTCTTTGAATATTTGTAGGGGGTCCTTTCTAGGAGGAATAGTGAAGGGACAAACTAAGAGGTACCAACAGATCGACTAGATTTGCTTAGGTATTTCTCTGTTTGATGTTTCGGAATCCCTATGGTTAGATCTTTATTTTATCAATGTAATAATATGTTTAAACCTTTACCGCTGGCACGTACATATTACTGTACCGTCTTTCTCAAATTGAAATTATATACAAGAAGGTTAATCCAAACTTACAAGTTTTGACATTTTCCTTAAGTACGGAAAACAGTTAAGCAGATAGAAACACACGACTCATATAAAAGAAAAAAAATCTCTTCAGGCACACACACAAAAAATGTCCATATGCCTCTGTTGCGATGAAATTATTTTATTAAAACAAAGCAGCCCGGACAGCTTTCAAAAACTCTTCGTTAGTCTTATATTGACGATATTTCTCCATCAATTTTGTCTTGTAGCATATATGTTCCTTAATTCCATAGTAAAGCTGATTTGTCGGCCTCCTTCCACCATGGCAAAAAAGATGATAATTGCCAACTTGTGTGGTAACTATTAGCATATATAATAACCACCTCAAGAAGAACATGGAAAGTAGTAAACAACATTTCAAAGGAGGTCATGGGATTGGTTATAGCTCTGTACCCATGTTGGTGTGCTAATTCTGGCATCGAGACCATGAGAGGGAATGACTCCATCGACAGGCAACAGCGCTCGAATCTCGATGCACCCTCGGTTAGAGAGGGAATCTGTCAAGTAATCTACTCACTCCGTTCAACAATACATGTCATTCTAGCTTTATTCACTTTTCTCAAATTACATGTCATTCTCACTTTCCAATGCACCTTTCCCTCTTCCCAATACAATATTCTCTCTTTCCATTACACCTCTATCTCTATCTCTTTCTTTCTCGTTTTCAGTGCACCCACCTTTTTCACTTCTCCTTAATTCCCGTATCCAACCCCAAAGTGACATGTAAAAATGAACGGAGGGAGTAGTACGTATCTAGTGGGCGTAAGAAAATTGAGACCGTCACATGGCGCATCCCTTCTCTTTTGGAGACAGAAGCCATCGAGATTAATCTTTTTCCTATATGTTCCTTCACTAAAAATTTCATAAACCGTGGCAGAGTCATTAGCATCACATTGAACCCACTGATTATTTTATTTTATTTTACTTTATTGAAAAAGGATGCTTTGTTCCTGGGAAAAATTGCATAGAGAACTACCTGAATTTTATTGATGTGTATGGAGTTATTTTCTGAAAAGATATAATGAGGTGGTGTCTTTACAGTTTCTCTTCTTTTTGGCATGAATCCATTTCAGGACGGAGCAGTAAGCTTGCGCCAAATGCTCCGAGTTAGTAATATGTATATCATGTGACTATGCGACAACAAACAAAGGAACAAGACAATTGGCAGTGGGCTCCAAAGCAAGGACAAGAACATCGAATTGACAACCAAGAAAGGAACTGGAACAATCCTCCGGAACTTTGTCCGCAAGTAGAGGATGCCTTATGATACCTATAATTATATATGTAAATAGTTTCAACAATGATTCTCTACAACAACATATAGATCAATCTGTGATGGTGAAGTTAGTTTCCAGCAACAGGAATTCCCTGAATATCCTGTGCCGAGTGTGTAAAAAGAGTAGCATTTCACTTGGGCAGTATGAAAATACAGTCATGAATGCAATCCACTACAAGAAACCACCCCGGCGCAAAACCGAAAAAGTTGCAACACCGGGAGAGGAAAAAATGCCGGCTTCCCGGCAAATTTACAGCATGGCTTCTTAGTTTTCATCTGTGGCGGCTCGACGACGACGACGGGTCGAACCGGAGGGTGGCCGATGGGGTGGCAGGGGCAGCTGTCGTGGCGGTGTTGGAGAATCCTGATGATGCTGCAGCGGACGATGACGACGACGAGAACAGCGGCAATGGCAGGGTGGGAGGAGGCGTGGTCACCTTCCATGCCCAGCTGGGAACACCCCCTGTGCCCCCCTCTGGCCTCCTGTTATGATCTCTTGATGCATTCTGCAATTAGCATGAACAGTTTATTAAGCATGTATGCACAAACAGTACTAATGCCATGATGAATGTTCCAAATTAGTATTTCCATCAGTTCAGTAGGAAATGTCACGGTGACCGTGAAATGTCGAGCTCAAATGTATGTCCAAGAGAACAAGAAAATGACATGTGGAGGCCTGACCTTAAAGTGTAGGAATAGAAAAGTTTGAGAGTTCAATTTGACCAAACTCTCAGTTGAATGGTGAACTAATGCTTGTTTGAAACAAATGGCAAATTTTTATTTCTTTCAATTCTATGATTGCATTACACGATAGGGAACGTCCTAACTATCCCTGATTATCCTTGTTTTCAAGGAAGATATTAGTAATAATCATGCTTACTACTATCATGGCATCTGATAAATTATTTAAAAAAATGTTGAATTGTCATCTATCAGGGGTGTTCCTTTGGAAGGAAAAAATCAAACATATATCTCTATTCATAAGGCTGCTATTACTATTCCCAGATTAGGCCATCTCAGAAAATTCAAAATCCTACGTATGAAACCGGTGTGATGCATTAATATCTCCGAAACCGACAGGAAACAGCTAGACTATATATTATAGTAGAATCCAAAGAAACGAAGGGTATATGTAAGACTAGAGCTGAATTGTCAGCTGCACAAAAAATGCAAGTGGATGAAAGTAACTGCAAATCTAACATTTCAAACATTGATGATCAGGCTTAATCTGTTCATCAGATGGTCAAAATTACGTCCAAGATTCATGGCAGAATGCGAAGGACAGTTGGCAGTTGGATCAGGACAATGTAATTTTAGCATCATCTAACCTCGTTATTTGAGAAGAAGGGGTGAGATTGGGAAGGCCAGATTTGTGGATGCTCGGTCACAAGAGGGTACCGGTGAGGGCGGCCAGCCAGTTCAGAGGGAGCATCAATCTGCAAAAGAAGAAGAAAAATCATTTTTTTAATTGGATTATCAACAACTCCATACTCCTTTTGGTAGGAAAAATGAACAGGAAGGTCTGCTCAACGGTCATAATCACTCAGAAAAGAGAAACTTGTTGCTATGCATAAAATATTTTTCCTTGTGAGTCTGACTTTTGATGGCAGATGAAATGCAAATTGGACAACAGCTGTAGAAATTTGGTCTCTGAAGTACGACATGAAAAAGACTTGATCCACAAGAGGTAAGGCACTCATGTCGCTATCATGTTGACAGTGAAACTTAATTATTATGGGTACACCACATCAAATAGACATTTAGATTCAACAAGGGAATTTTACTAAATTTGCAACTTGTCGTAGAAACGCTTACACTTGTCTTTCCTCTTTTCAATTCGGAGCCTTCAAACGATCCATGGTGGAGTTGCAGACCAAGGGAGTTCTTATCTCGCTTTGGGCTCTGAGAAGCTGGTTGAGATATACTCAGGTTCAGATCAACTTCAGCACCTACAGAAAAACAGAATTTAATTCGAGTTTACTCACTAAGTCAGTTTGAATCACACGTTCATCAGGTAGATTTATATGCAGATCATGAAAAAAAATTCATTAATTTTCTCAAGCTTAGTACCTTCAGAACCAGCTTCAGTAAGCAGCTCCCCCTCATACGTGCTCGGCTCGAAGTTCGTCACAGCTTCTCTACCATTGCATTTGATCGCTGCCTTATCGTAAGCCCTGAATTTCCAAATAAGAAAAGAAAGAAAAACAAAAAAGAGAATCGAGTCGGTACTCAACCCTTTGGAAATAAACAGACAAGGTAAAAAAATGAAACTTTTTTTTTCATCAATGGCAGAATCCAAGATCAGCAACCTTGCAGCCTCTACTTCGCTGTCGAATAGCCCAAGATATATGTACCTGCACCCAAGCATGGCGTTCCCACCGTGAGGAATTCCCTATCCACTGCCCTTTTCTCTTAATTTTTGCTTTCTTTTTTTGTTGAAACAACCATTAAGCAACAAGTATCTAACCTACTATTCCTAGACTAGTAAATCATGGGAGCTTGATGCACCAAGATTTCCATGAGTCAAGCATGAGACAGGCACAAGCACATGGAGCTGTATCTAGTAATTCAGGTTGTGAAGCAGTCTTACTTTTTGCCGAGGAACTGCCCCATGCGAGCCTCCCACCGGCCGCACTTGTGCAGGGTGACGCCTCTGTATTTGGAGCTGCCCCGCGAGAACCCGGTGCTCTGCCGGCGCAGGACGTGCACGAACTCCTCCTTGGACAGGCTCTTCATCTGGTGCACCAAAGAGCACAGGCCATGGCATGTCAAATTCAGCTGCGGATGATTCACTCAACGAACACGCGCGTATAGTTTGCTCCTCACCTGCTTCATGTCGTCCTCATAGTCACTGAGATTGAAGTTGATGTCGGCGTCGACGCCGCGGAACTTGATCGCCGCTCGATCGTACGCCCTGTGATCCATGGAAGCCGTTCCAAGATTAACCCGGTGCTCAAAACAGAGTGGAAAGGAGTTTGGTACGTGGCTCATCAGTGCACAATTCTGTGGCGTACTGTACCTTGCAGCAGCATGCGCAGTGTCAAATCCACCTGTATTCGCCAGATCACGCAATCAGTTGTCAGAACATGATTTGAGATCAGGAGCTGATGAATTGAATTGAAACAAGTAATAAATTGAATCTGCTCACCTAAGTACACCTGCTTTCCGCAATCCCTGCATTAACGAGGAAGATGGAACATTTGTGTGAGGACCGGAAAGTGATTGGTTGGTACGCAGCTGAAAGAAGAAGGCGAGCTAGCTGCCCGGAGATGATTGGTTGTGTATACTGACCAGATATGGGATTCCCATCGGCCGGTGCGTCGGTAGAAGGTGACGCCGCGGTACTGCGAGCTGCGGGAGCGCGGGCCGCGGCGGCTCTTCTTGGCCGCCGGCGGCTGCACCGGCGGCGGCGCCGGCGGTGGCGCGTGCGGGTGCGGCAGGATCCTGATGTCCGGCGCCTGCTGCGCCCGCGGCGGCGGCTCGGCGCGGAAGAAGCCGAGCTCGGCCCAATGCTGCGGGCCGGCGGCGGCCGGGAAGAGCTCCCGGGTGACGAGCTGCGGCGGCGCCGGCGGAGGCTGCTGAAGCTGTTGCAGCGGCCGCGGCGGCGACGGCGTGGCGTCGTCGTCGCTGTCGCCCTCGGCCGACGCCGAGCTCCGGAGGATGCTGAACTCGAGCACGGCCGGCGTCGAGCTGGAGCCCTCCTCGGCCGGCGCGGCGGTGGACGCCTCGGCGTTCAGCACCGACGAGTCCGACGTGCCGGAGTCGCTCCTCGCCGCCGACGCCGGCTTCTCGTGCGCCCCCTCGGCCACGTTCAGATCCAGCTCCATCTCCCTCCTCCTCGTAGTCGCCGAGCTAGATTCCAACCACTCCCAAACACAACGATTCTTTCGCCGGACAAAGCAAAGCAACACGGCTCCCAGATCACCTCAAGCTTCAGAAACCAAAGCGACAACGATCTCAATCGCCAATCGCAAACGGCTCGGCTGGCTGGCTGGATGGTGGTGGTCTATTTCAGGAAGAAGAACCAGAGGAGGAAAAGGTAGAAGCAGGAGAGTGCCGAGTCGTTCTTGCGGTACATTTATCCTCCACGGCCGGTTGTCGAGTTGCCTCCTCACTCCCAATCTTTGACGACCATCCTGCACGCTACTACCAAACTGTCGCTTCACGAACCAGGAAACCGAGAACGCAGAGCGAGCTAGCTACCACAGGGAGGGAGTCGGCTAGCTAGGGAATGAAAGGTGGGATTTTGGAGGGAAAGGTGGGGCCTTTCTGAGCTCCGGCGAGCGGTGGCGGACGGAGACGGAGAAGAAAGGATCAGGAAGAGCAGGCAGGGTGCGTGTGTGAAGGGAGGGAGAAAAAGAGGCGGGTAATATATAGAAGAGGGAAGGGGGAACGGGTAGTAGCCGGTAGCAGCCGGTTAACCTTAAAATCCTTCCTGATTTGGGCACCCTGTTTCGCGCCTGCGTCGTCCGGTATGGTGGGTGGCTGCGGCGCTGGATCTGCCCAAAGGAGGCAAAGAATAATACTCCAGCACGAGGAGGAGGAGGAGGAGGAGGGGCACAAGGAAAAAAGAAAAATAATTCTACGTGTTGATGTGGCAGATGCGTTGCTATGTGACTGCTGCTAGGGGAGGGAAAATATCTTCTTTCTGTTTGGGGCAGATAGATGCTTCCTGCTCCTGCCTTCATGACAGTATGGGCACTCTCTGCCGTTAGATTCGAGCTGCAGTAGGCTTTTCTTTTCCTTGATTGGTTTGCCCTCTTTGAGAATTTTTTATTTATTTGCGAGGTTCCCTTTTTTGGATTTAAATATGTTGTTTGCAAGTTTCTAGGCTTTTGAAACCGAGGCTATAATTCGGCTTTCATGCATATATGGGAAAGATAAATATTGGAAAGACAGTATCGATGGAAAATTTGCCCGCGATATCACTTAGTTGCACTAGTAAAAAAAAAATAGTACTCCCTTCTAACGCCGTAAGAACTACTCCTCCTCCGTCTTAGAACACAAAGATTTCTGGATTTGGTCAAAGTTAATCATTCGATCAACTTTGATTATTAATAGTAAAAATAATAATAATATTTTACCAAGTATAAAAGATGTTGTTAGATTCATCACGAGATCATTTATGACAATATGTAATTCTTCATAATTAAAATAATTTATTTTTATGCATACCTGGCAGCTCTCTAGAACCTCAAGACTTTCTTCACCGACCGATACAAGTCTTTTCTGCGCACTTTGTCCTCACTTGTGCGCACCCGGGAAGAACTTCCCTGTCGGTCACCCATCTAGGAATTGCTCCAGGCCAAGCACGTTTAACCTCGAAGTTATTTCGAGATGAGCTTCCGGAAAAGAAGTTGTAACTTGTTAACATGAGTATTCTATCAGTCCTATTAAGCCCTGAGCCAGGATGACACATACTCACCCCCTTAGAAGACCGACGTAGATGAGCTTCAAGAAAAAAAATTGTAACTTGTTGATATGAGTATTCTATCAATCCTATTAAGCCCTGGGTCAGGATGTCACAGATTGACTTTAACCAAACCCAAAAATACTTATATTTTTGTGATGGAGGAAGTATTGTTTTAGCTTACACATGAACTAACAATCAACCCATTTCATCTAAAGGCCATCTACTTCTTGTAGGTTGATCAACCTTTTATCTTAATCAATTAAAACCAGATGGAATATAACCTAGAAATGCTTATATTCTGGAATGGATGAAGTATTGTTTTAGCTTAAACATGAACTAACAGTCAACCTATTTCATCTTAGTTAAAGGCCATCTACTTCCTCGTAGGTTGATCAACTTTATATCTTAATTTCATCAACTAAAAACTGGATGGAGTATCTTGCAAAGGGAGTTTATCGAATAGTTATACTTGGCTTAACTTATAAGCTGATTAGCTGAGAGTCATCCCTCTCTTTGAAACATGCCCTACTTATCTGGAAGAAATTAAATGCATTCATAGACATGATAACATTTTTTAATAGCTTGAACCCTGTAAAGAGGCTCCTTTCAAACTTGGGATAACACATGAATCTTAAAAATTCTAAACACGGCGATCTCCTGAGGTTCGTTTTCTCCCTATAAAATTTCATGAGTTACAAACTAGTTGAGGCCTCCTTTTGAACTAGAAAGTTTACATAAATCATATTTGAATTTCACAAGAAACCATTCAACTTCATTTCAAAAAAAATCAAGAAAATTTCGGCAATCAAAAAGATACCTTAATTAATTGTCCTTGCTATCATAAAAACACACAAGTAATAAAAAGGGTAGTTACCCAAAAATAATGGTTGTTCTGACGATCAAGGAGTAACAACCAGCAATCTTTTTTTTTTTATTCTGTAACAACCAGCAATCTGAATATAATGAAAGGAGTAAGGCCATGTGTGCTCTCGATGACGTCTGACGTGGCTCCCTCACAGCTACGCATTTTTAGAGATTTTAATTGTTTCCCGATGCAGGAGTCTGCCATTCAACATAATAAGCTGTGGTGCCATGTCCTAAATTCTAATGGACCACGAGGAGCATGCACCTCGTCGCTCGGATCACATGCACATGCATTATGCCACCTCCTCTTCGATCTGTACGTACGTAGTGTCCTCCTCTACTTTTATTATACTTCATTTGCTGCAGCTACCTACGAATACTCTAGTATATCTGCAATCGATTCCAGCATCTCCATGCACCGTAGTAGCTTTATACAGCTCCAGATCTCAAAAGACAAGAAGCGGGGCTGCGTGGCCACTTGCCACTGGACAGCTTGATCGATCGACGAACTAAGCTCATCCTAGCACCAATGACATATACAACATAGGACCAGCTCCATCTGTCGGAGCTATCTATGCCTAGGTTTCTCATCGCCGGATTAACCCATCCAACTTTTCTCGCAAAAAAAAAAAAAAACGACTGGATCACGCATGGTATGTAGAGACCATCATTTTATTTGCTCTTCAGGAATGCAGCGACAATTCTTTTCGAGCATGCATGCATGTTCATTCTCGTCACTGCAGATAGAAGCCACTAAGGGACCTTTATTTGGATAACTCGATCCAGTACCAGTTATTAAGATAACGATTCGGTTCACGCCACTTCAGAACGCATGAGAAAACTTCATATATAATAAACTTTTTTTTTGCGAATTTCATATAAAATAAACTGTTGGGACATGGTGACATGCATGCATATGGCCCAATTAATAGAATGCGAAATGCCAGCAACCCATTGTTCACAAATTGCTTTCGAGGACCTTGTCTAGCTTGATAGATAGAATCTGAGCTAAGGGCTAGCTCTCCACCATATCGATCAGTAATATCAAACGTTGAAAATATATAAATTATCACACTGTAGGAAGAACATATATTGGGGCCCAACTATATGTTGTTCTGATAATCTGATGCATGTCAAGCCCCTATAATAGTAGTACTTAATTAGTAGTTTTGTATTAGCAATGCGCGTGATTTTTATGGCAATGGCCAACTCCTATGTCTTACACAAATGAAATTAAATTCCCCTTTGAACGGAGGGAGTGACGAAGAAATGTATGGCACGCTCACAAAGTACACATATGTATGCTAGAAAAATTGCTTACTAATTGCGACTCAAAACGGTCGTAATCGGTGAGAAACGCATGATTTCTCAATTAATTTGATGCCAGGAAACGTGTGTGCGGGCATAAGTCTGCGTGGACGAGCTGTAGCAATGCCGTATCAACAGTTAGATGGATGGAGCGCGTCGGGCTGCTTCGGCACGGATGCGCACGCATTTTAATGCGAGAACCTACCGAAAACGGAAGGTCAATGCACTGGCCGAAGCAGTACGTAGCAGGTTGACGAGGGATGGCAAATGGATAGAGCTGCCAGCGCTCGAATTTGACCAAATTTAGTTCATTTGAACCGGGCTAGTTGCACATATGTACTGAAAAATGCCCCTATCAGTAATCTGAGCGAAAATATATCGATGTCGGTCAAAAATGATAGTTCACATCGGACAAGCGTGATGCCTATGTGGCGGCCAACTTATGTGACAGAAGACGAGGAGACAATATATTTTGAGACAATAGCGTTTTAACCATGATTCTAGACTCTAATTGCGTTTTTACCATCGATTTTCAGATTTTGCAAGATCACTATTGATTGCTTTCAGATTTTGCAAGATCACCATTGATTTTTTGAAAACTGATGGTAAATTCGCAAAACTATTTTGCAAGATCACCATCGCTTTTCGAAAACTGATGGTAAAATCGCAAAATCTGAAAACTAATGGTGAAAACATAATTGGAGTTTGAAAGGATGGTTGTTTTGCAATTGCCCCATATATTTTCCTATGTGTGTAGTGTAATCTTTAAGTACCATGTTTATATTTCTATCCAGTGATACGCTGCTACATACACACATATACGATCTGCATGCATGGATAATAATAAAAAGTTGAACATCTATCAGGTTAATTAATTAAGACTTCATCCAGGTTGGTTGTATTGAAGACTTCATCTGGATGGAATTCAGGATACAGGTGAAGAAACTCAGGTAATCAAAAGAAAGCTTTAGCATATAACAGCAGAACATGAAGTAACTTTTATTTTATAATAACAAGGCTAAAGAGGAGATCACTTGAGCTGAAAAATGCCCCATCCATGGGTTAATTCCTCCGTACCGCTACAATTAGCTATTAAGAGGCCTCCTTAACAAATCACATCGTTAAGAAAACATGAAATGTGTAGCGCAGTAGAGCATGATGCATGCTCCATGCGTTCTGCTTTGGAATCAACGAGCCCAGGAAAAAAAAACGTGCACAGGCTGGTCTGGCTCCCAGAGGCGAAACGTGTTACGGATGATCCTCTGTGGCACGTTCTGTGTAGCGCTACGTGTGTAGATAGGCGAGACATGTACAGCGTAGTCGGATACTAGTACCTTGTCTATCGGAAGCGTACGGCGAGATGAGGCTCTCGTACGCGTTGATTATGTTGTCTCTATTTCGTCAGACGAGCTCGACTCGACTTGGATCCATATCCATCAAAGATTCATTCATTCATGAGCTCTCCGAAGATATCTACGTACTCTCTCTCTCTCTCTCTCTCTCTCTCTCTCCTCTCCATTTGTGAGGAGAACAACGAACGTC
>RWGY01001070.1:0-24003 GCA_007726485.1 Eragrostis curvula | reverse complement strand
GAGCCTTGCGACTCAGTGCGTCTGCAACTACATTGGCCTTTCGGGTGATACTGTATATCCAGATTGTAATCTTTGATCAATTCTAACCAACCTTCTCTGTCTGAGATTTAAGTCTGACTGTGTAAAGATGTATTTCAGACTCTTATGATCTGTGAAGATTTCACATTTATTTCCAATCAGATAGTGCCTCCAGATCTTTAGAGCGTGAACAACTGCTGCTAGCTCTAGATCATGAGTTGGATAATTCTGCTCATGAACTTTCAACTGCCTTGATGCATAAGCTATTACTCGTCCATCTTGCATTAGCACACAACCCAAACCTTGTCGAGATGCGTCGTAGTATACGACAAAATCTCGATATATATCCGGTAGGGTTAGCACTGGGGCTGTGTCAATCTTCTCTTTAGCTCTTGAAAACTTTTCTCACAAGCTTCTGTCCACTTGAATTCTTTCCCTTTCTGAGTCAGGGCAGTCATTGGTCGGGCTAAGCTTGGAGAGACCTTCTATAAATCTGCGGTAGTAACCTGCCAGTCCAAGAAAACTTCGGACTTCCGTTACATTTGTGGGTTGCTTCCAGTTGGTAACTGCCTCAACCTTTGCTGGGTCTACTGCAATGCCTTTTTCAGTCAAGATATGACCAAGGAAAGCGACCTCCTTTAACCAAAACTCACACTTGCTGAACTTGGCATAAAGCTCATGTGCTCTTAGCTTCTCAAGTACAACTCTCAGGTGTTGTTCATGTTCTTCGGCGCTCTTGGAGTAGATCAAAATGTCGTCAATGAAGACAACGACAAACCTATCTAACTCTTCCATGAAGACCTTGTTCATCAGATTCATGAAGTATGCCGGTGCGTTGGTGAGTCCAAAGGGCATCACTGTAAACTCATACTGACCATAGCTTGTGACAAAGGCGGTTTTGAGTATATCTCCTTCTCGAATCTTCAGCTGGTAGTACCCTGATCTCAGGTCAATCTTGGAGAAGAACTTGGCTCCCTTCAACTGATCAAACAAGTCATCGATTCTGGGCAGTGGGTACTTGTTTTTGATGGTGACTTCGTTGAGTGAACGGTAGTCAATGCACATTCTGAGACTGCCGTCTTTCTTCTTGACAAACAGCACTGGTGATCCCATGGTGAAGAGCTTGGTCTGATGAAGCCTTTCTCTTGTAACTCTGCTATCTGCTCTTTCAATTCTGCTAACTCATTAGCTGCCATTCGGTAAGGTCTCTTGGCGATTGGGGAGGTTCCGGGAATGAGATCAATGATGAACTCTATATCTCGGTCCGGTGGCATTCCAGGTAATTCATCTGGGAAAACGTCTGGGTACTCACAGACGACTGGTACTTCCTCCAGTGGTGCGGTTTCCAGACTGCATACCATCGGGATAGCCTTCACTCTCCTTGGCTCACATTCCACCTTAATACCTTGATGGTTTACTAAGGAGACTTTTCTGGTATCACAGGCTATATTACCCTGATGTTTGCTCAACCAGTCCATTCCAAGGATAACATCTATTCCGGCTGACTGGAGAACTATTAAGTTTGCTAGGAATACTACCCCACTTAAAAGAATCTTAACCCGGGGACATCCCAACAAACACTTGATTTCCGCTCCAGGAGAGCGTGTTATCAGTGGTTGTTTGAGCAAAACAGTTGGAAAACCATGTGCAGCAACAAATCTTGAAGATATGAACGAATGCGAAGCTCCAGAATCAAACAAAACTGTTGCAAGGGTGGAGTTGACAAGGTACTCACCGAGAACAACATCTGGTGCTTCTTCAGCTTCCTGGGCGTCAATGTGATTGACTTTGCCTCGACCGAAGGTCTGATTGTTCCTTCGCTGCTGTCCTGAGGGTTGTTGTCCACCACGTCCGACTCCTGACACTGCAGTTCTGGTGTTGCTTTGCTGATGAGACTGAGCTGGGGCTTGATTTTGGTTCATATAAGGGCACTTGGCAATCATATGACCTGGTTCACGGCAGTTGAAGCATGTTCTCTTGTCACTCTGCGCTGGCTGTGCAACACTGGCACTGCTCCTCTGCTGGCTGCTGGGATTCTGGTTGCGGTAAGAGGGTGCTGCATTCTGCTGGTTTGATGATGAGGCCCTGTACTGCATGGTTGGCTGGTACCTGGGCTTCTGAGAGAAGTTGCCTCTTGATCTCTGGTTTCTTTCCTGCTGCCTGAACTTCTGGGCGTTGAATTTGCGCTTCCTATCACTCTCGATGTGAGAACGTGCGTCTTCCAGAAGAATGGCATGGTTCATCAGAGTGTTGAAGTCTGGATAGATGTGAGTGACCAACTGCCTCTTCAGACTGGACTCAGTCCCTTCTTGAAGCGGTGCTGCTTCTTCTTATCAGTGTTCACATCCTCAGGTGCATAACGTGCAAGCTTCATAAACTTTCTGATGTACTGGTTCACAGTCATGGCTCCTTGCTTCAGTGAGCGAAACTCATCTGCCTTCATGTCCATGATACCTTCAGGGATGTGATATCTCCTGAACTCTTCCTGGAATTCATCCCAAGTGATAGCCTCGGGATCCTTTGTAGCTTCTCGGTAGTTGTCCCACCACTCACTGGCTGCTCCCATGAGTTGGTGCGATGCCAGAAGGATTTTTTCTCTGTCATTGGCGTTCACAGCCTGAAGCTTCTTGGTGATACCTCTCAGCCAATCATCTGCTGCCAGGGGGTCCTCTTCGGCATTCTCAAAGGTCGGTGGTCTGAGTCTCATGAATTCTGACATCTTGGTCTGGGGACCTGGTGCACGGTCAAGAAGTCCTTGAGCAATGATTTCCATCAGACGTGTCTGATTGTCCATCACAGTGACAAGGTTAGTGACAGGCGGGTTGGGCAAGGGTCCATGTCGTCCACCTCGCCTACCTCTGCCACGGTTCTGATTTCCTCCACCTCGGTTCTGGTTTTGTTGATGACCTTCACCTTCATCATGGCCTTCCTGGTCATTCTGGTTGTCTTGATCGTTCTGATTGTCCTGGATGTTCTGATTGTTCTGGCTTGCCTCATCTTCCTGGTCATGGCCTCCAATTCTGCCTCCACCTCTGCCACGCTGCTGGTTAACTCTGCCTCTCCCACGTCCACGCACACCGCCCTGTCCTGGGGCATCCTCGTCGTGTGCAACTTGACGCTCACGACGCTGCCGTATTCGGGCGGACTGCCTTGCGGGAGGCATCTGTTAAGTTGACAGAGGATTGCGAAGGGTGAGAACAAGTCGAGGTTGAAACAAGCCGAGACTAGGCAACAAGACAGGAACACAAGATTTGCTAACACACAAACAGTAAGATCCAACATCATTACAACATTACAGCATACATAAACATCATAACAAGGTTCGATCATACATACACAAGCCCTTACACAAGAGGACTTGACGACTACAACTAAACAACAGGACTCGACAACATGGTACTCTAGGATACAACGACACACCACTGCTGGACTAGGTACAAACTGCTAGCTGCTACACTACGGGTACAAGCACTGCTGCCTCAAGTGCTGCTGGTAACTGACTCCAACTGGGGTAGCTGCTCCTCAGTACTGGTCGTAGCCGTGGTCCCTGCGCCACGCACGGTACAGGTCGTAGGGGTCACTCCACTCCTCGTGGGCACGAAGGAGCTGGTAGTACTCGAAGAGGTCTGTGTCTCCGAGCATCTGCGGGGCCTGCTGTGGAGCTGCTGGGTAGTGCTGAGCTGTGGGTGGTGCAAGAACTGGCTGGTACGGAAACAGCGGTCCAAGTGTAACAACTGCTAGCGGGTGCTGAGCTGCTGGAGGTGCCACAAGAGCTAGCTGGTGACCTGCTGGTAGTGCTGGCTGCTGCTGAGCAGGGGGAGCAAACAGTGCTGGCGGCTGCTGAACTGGGACGTCTGCAGGTGCTGGCTGCTGCGGTGCCGGAGGGTCGACTACCACAGGCTGGTCGTCACTGACTGGCACAAAGTTGACCACGCCCTGGTCCTCGTCCTCCTCCATCTCTAGCATGTACTGAGGGACGTAACCCTCGAGTACTGGGAAGTCGTCCTCGTCCATCGAGTCCGAGTAGTCACTGCCGGGGTCTGACGGGTAGTCCATCTCGTGCTCTGACTCAGTGTCCTCCTCACCCTGCAGAGGGTCCTCTAGTAACTCTAGCTCGGGGTCGTCCTCTGCCATCGGGGCATCCTCCTCCTCGGAGGGCTCCTCGTCGGACTCTGACAGAAAGCCGTAAGCTGGTGCTGGAGCTGGAGCTGGTGCAACCTCTGGAGAAGCTGGAGCTGGTGCAACCTCTGGAGAAGCTGGAGCTGACTGCGGTGCTCCTCCTGACGGTCCTGCACCTCCTGAGTCCTCACTGTCACTGGAGTCACCCTCTGAGTCTGTCGGGCAAGCGTAGTGCAGGTGGCGTCTGGGTCCTCCGATCCTCGGAGTGAACCTGCGACGGGGTCCTGCTCCAACCTGGTGAAGTCTCACGTAGCAGCGGTCAACCTCTCTGATGAGGTACAGAGCGTCCTCCTCCCAAAGGCCCATAGCTGCCTCGAGAGTGGACTGAATCTGTGCCTGCTCTGTCTGGGACTCGGCAAGCTGGGTCTGAAGCTGTGCAAGCTGTGACTGAGCTGCTGCAAGCTGGGCCTGAACCTCTGTGAGCTTCTGCGTGTCCTCGTCCCACATCTGTGCAGTCGACTCAAGGACGTGTGCTGTCTGTGTGGACTGTGCCTGGACCTCTGCAAGCTGAGTCTGGGTCTGCTGGAGCTGCTAGTCTCTGCTGCCTCAGCTCTGGTGATACTGCTCTCGAACCCTCTCTGGCGTGACTCGAACAGACTGTCCATGGCCATAATGTACCAAGCTGACGCTACCACAGTGGGGTCCTCCTCACGCTGGTCCGGTCCCTGTAGAGCTCTCAACCTGTGCTGCCACTGTGCCTCGGTGTGCTCGTACAGCGGGAAGTAGCGACACGGGGTGTCGCGTACCTCCTCCTCGTGGCGCTGACAGAAGAGTAGCAGGGTCTTGCGAGCTGCAATCTGGTGGGCGTCTCCGGACTGGGTGCCGAAAGCTATCACTGTCAGGGGCTCCAGGTCTGGGCGTGTACGCGGCTGAAGAACTGTCACCTGCACCTCACAGTACTGGGTGCCGTCCTGGACGAAGCTGAGAGAGCGGTACTCCGGGCGGTCGGTGTAGCCGAACCTCTGCAACGCTTCCCACAGGAGAGTGGGGAAGCCTGAAACGCCGATCTGGTAGCTGCGGGTCCACCCGTCGTCTAGCTGCTGGTCCTCCATCTGTTTCAACAAAAGTTGAAGATGGGTAAGTACAAAGTAGCAAAACAATTTGTAAAGTAAATACAGAACTGAGAGTAAATTTTGTAATATAGTTTATATATATAAAATATCACTCTCTCACAATCGTTTCCAGCCTAGGGTCCATCTTACGGTCAAGCATGGCTCTGATACCACTCTGTCGTACCCCATTTCTGGAGCACTAGTGCTTACCGTACCATTCCCTGGATCAGACGCTGATACGAACACTTTACACAGACTGATATCACAGAGTCATTACTTACATAAATATTACCGAGTCTCATACAAGCCTTCATACATAAAAGGTCTTACAACAACGGCCAAATGCCTCTTTATTACAACAAACATCAAGCAGGTGGGTTGCAACAGCAGAGCCACTTAAATACTACTACAGCGGAAGTCGGAAGCGGCACTAGTACAGGCATCTTGAGTGTGGACAGAACCCTACTCTTCATCACCATCCTCTTGATACTCAGGTTCCTCATCTGAATGATTAAGCAAGGGTGAGTACATAGGGTACTCAGCAAGTCCTAACAACAAGGGGTTTAAGCATGCAAGGATAATATCAAGGATAGGCCGAGGGTTTAGTAACTGGGCGGAAGGCCAGTTTTATGCAGGGGTTGTTTGTAAAACAAAGCAGTTCGCAAACTACTAAACAAGGTTATCATTGAGGATTAATGGGGTTATTTGGCCCTGGGGGAGACAAAGTCCATCCCGCCAGTTCCCACATTTTAACGCTGGCAGGAAACCAGCACACGGTTCCACACCGGAGTATTCCAAAAACACACCAAGGAATTTACTCACACCGTTATACTAATCATTGTGTGGCACAACCTTTCGCGTTGCCCATTATCGTGGAACACGGCTATCATGATAGATTTGTAACTCTGCAGAGGTTGTACACAATTCCCCACAAGGCATGTCAGCCCTCCCCACCGTCATGGATCGGACAGACACACTAATGGTCCCGTACCTACTTGGTGTCACCGCGGCACCACCACGGAAATACTACGACCAGGGGCTTCACAATATCATCATTATCATGTAGAAAGGCCTGAAGAATCACCATACGCCGGATCCCGACACCTGCCATGTCGAGTCTTCTCCTGGCTTCCGCCGCAACTCCTGCCCTCCAGGTGGGTACCGGGTGAACACTATAGTAGGGTGTGGTTCCAAACCTTTCCCATTCAAGGCATGTGGTTGTACGAAAGGTGCTAGGCAAGGCGGCACATGAACCGGTCCTTATACGACCGAAGCAAGCATCTTCAATAGCTATCCTCAAAGGAGGAATCGCATCCCAGAGATAGGCCTCCCCACTGAGGACCACCTCGCCTGCTCCCGCCAGAAGTACCCCACTATGGATTACAATTGTCACTAGTATATAGTACCATCCCACATTTCATATTCACACACACGCACTCCACCAAACACACGCCAATTTTACACCAAAAGCATGTATAGCAAGATTAATTAAGTACATATGTAACAAGTCCTAAGCAGCATGGCATATCAGCATATCATTAAGGAATTAATGATAGTGAAACCTAGGCCTAACAAGGCAGTGGATGAACAATTAACAAGGTATGGCAATCATCAGCATATGATCATCTTAGCATTTAAAGCATGTTTAAATATCATGCACAGTTATTTCCAAAACAGGCTCTAAATAGGACTATTTGCAATCATAGGATCAATATGACCAAGGGGTTAGAACTTGCCTTCACCAAAGTCTTCTTCTTCTAAGTCCTCGTAATCCGGATCCTCCGCTCCCTCCTCGAAGACTTGTTCCTCTATTGATTGCAAACAGCGATCGAATTAAACTACCGATCAAACAATTAAGCTAGCAAGCAATTAAATCAAACGAAGACCAAAAAGAGACCAACAACAGAGGGCTTTGGTAACAACGAATAGCTCACGAGTTTAGACAAATTTTGGTGAAAGAATCACCCGAATCGGAGCTAGGACGAAAAAGATATAGATTTTATAAGTTTGCAACATAGGAAATAATTAGGATTAAGCTAAGTAATTAATCATAGACATAATCCTAATTATCATGGAGTAAACAAGTGTTGCAAAATGATTAGGAAACAATCTAGTATTTTTAGGAATTTTATGGAATTTTTCTGATAAAGGAAAGTGCTTGAAATAGCTTCCTGGGTACACTCTACGTGTGGATCTAGTAATTTCCCAGAGACTGTGTGGCTGACAAGTGGGGCATGGGGGCCAGGTCCACTGTACGGTACTGTTCCGTGGACTAGGTCCACAGGGCTGTGGACCGGAGGTGGCATGAGAGGGCGGTCCACGGTGCACCGCGCCCGTGGACGCGCGCTGACGGGGCGCTAACAGGGCAGAGGAGACCGGGTCTCCGTGGGCCCGGGCGCTGACGTGGCACGCCACGTCGGATGCCGACGCAGCGCGGCCGGGGTGCGCCGGAGCAGTGCGCGCGCGCGGCGGCGCCTCACCGGAAACCCCACCGGTGGCAGCTACAGGGCGCCAGGGGCGAAGCCACGGGCACCTAGGGAATCGTCGCGCGAAGGCGGAGCTGTGGGTGCTTGACGGTGACGTCGCGGGGCTTCGAGACGGCGGCGCGCGCTCGCCGGAGTGCGGCGGCGCGGCTGCGCGCGAGGGGAAGGGCGTGGGCGCGCGGTTCTGCGCGTGTTTGTGCGGCCGTGCGCGTGCGCGGGAGCGCGGGGAGTGCAACGCGCACCCCAGTGCGGCGGGGCACGGCCGGGAAGCCTGCCGGTGGCGAGGCCGCGCGGCGGCGAGAGGCTGCGTGCGGCGCGGAGCTAAAATGCTAGCTACGGGCTAGGTATTGGAGCGCGCAAGAGGAAGAGGAGAGAGTGGGGGTGCTCACGGTGGGCCTGGTGGAGTCTGAGGTGGCCGGAGGCGTGACGTCGACGAGTGCACGGTGGCCGGAACCCTAGCTCCCGGCGAACTCCATGTTCCTCGCTCCAACTGCAAAAATGGCAGGCATGAGAGGGTTAGGGAGTTCCTGAGGAGGCCAGCGGAAGAAGAAAAGGGGAGCGTGAACAACTGGTTGGCTGCGGGGGGCTCGTCGGAGTGGCCGCCGGAATTGGTGGTGACGGTGGAGGAAAGCTGGAATTGGGGCTTCTCGGTGGCAGCGGAGGTGAATTGAGCGCAGGAGAGAGAGGAGGGATGCTGCGCGGGGCTTCGCGGCTTTTAAAGGCGGCCGCGGAGCGAGCCGTTGGGCGTGGTCACGCGGTGGTCGCCGGTCCTCGGTCGTCGGCGCTTCAATGCGACGCGATGGCGCGCCAGAGGAAGGACGACGCCCATGCGCGTGATGACGAGGGCGTGAGGCTACGGACGAGACGCGTCGAGAGCAGCTGAGCGAAGCTGACGTCGAGGAATGGAGGCTCGCCGGTCTTGGGGAGTCTTGGTCGCTGGTCCGCGCGGAGAGGATGGGCGCGTTGCTGCAGAGTTTGGCCGACAGGACGGGGCGACGGGACGAGGCGAGGGCGCGTACGCGGGCGTGACGCGGCGGAGCTGTAGCGCGACGCGACGAGGCGGGACGGCCGGCATGGGCGTGCTGCGCCGTTGCCAGAGGTGAGGGACGACACTGACAGGTGGGGCCCACCTGTCAGTGGCTCGGCGCGGGATGGTAGGCCGGGCTGCTGCTGGGCCGGAGGAGAAGCTGGGCTGCGGCGGGCGCGCGGGAAAAGAAAAAGGGAAGCGGGCCGGGGAAAGGAAGGAGAGAGAGAGGCGGCCCAGGAGGGAAGAAATGGTTTAAACTTTTCCAGGATTTTCAGAGTTTCAAATTTGAATGGGTTTCAAATTTGAATGGGTTTCAAATTTGAAAAGGGATCAAAACCAAATGAACACATAAATAAAATCAGAAAATTCCAAATATGCACATGGTGGTGTTTGATGCACATTTAAATTTCGAAATTTTGAATTTGGCATGGAATTGACTTCTACTTTGATTGGATTTTGTTCAAATTTGAAAAAGTTCAAATTTTTAGTGATCTTTCATAATGGGCAAAACATAGGGTGTTACAATGGACCCTGCTGGCCATCTCTCGTCATGGCGAGGCAAAGACTGCTGTCAGTGGGAGGGAGCCCGGTGCAGCAGGCGAACCGGCCATGCGTCAAGCTTGACCTCCCAGACGTGGCCATAGAAATCATAGCGAGTTTTCGGAACCAAACCATAAGCCATGATGAGATCAAGCGGCGCACGGGCTGGTGCGGCGAGAGACCTTGCGCACACCAGCACTTGTAAGTTGTTGTGCAACACGCTCATCGCAACGGCTGGATATTTGCAGCGCATCATGATTGATCTTCACGTAGCAGAAATCACTTCTAAATTAAATCGATGCACAAGGTTCTATTGGCCTCGTCCACCATGGATGGACTCACCTCTGTCATCATCTTTAGAGAAAATTCCCTATATGGCCTCGAAACAAATGGTCATGCCTTCTATGGCCTTCCTAGAGTTGAACTTCCTCCCGAGACACAAAATTAATTTTCAGTTCCTTTCATGTCCCTTCTGTTAGTTTTGAGACTTAACGGTGTTAAATAGAGAGTAAAAGTACCATTTTACCTCTTGTTCGAAATGGACTTCATTTATATTCCAAAAAATTCTGTGGATGTGAGTATTAATTTATAAGTGTATTTTGTTTCGAAATTGTATATCCTGACTTGTTATTTTCAAAATGAGCAATATTTTCATACTTTAATTTCGTAATTGGACAAAGAGTTCTCTATTTGCACAAAAAAAATTTAACTGCACAAGTTGTAAAAACAGAACACATCACAATTGGATTAGCTTGTCCAATGCAAAGTTTCACTAGTGGTACAGTCCAATCTAAAACATTCAGTTGTTGCATGCAATTGTTGCATTTAGTTGTTTCAAATGAGAAATTCAGTAGTTTCACTCACCCTTCCGGCCATGCTGGCTGTTGCCGTTCTGGAGGCCCTGCGAGGCTGCAGCGCTGGTGGTGCCCTCTTCCATTCCATCACTCATATCAGCATGGCGTGGACGATGCGAAGATGGCTGCAGGCGAGGGCGAGGCGAGGTGGGAGACGGGCGCAGCCGCGGCGACTCCCGTTGAGGCGGCGTCGGCGACGCATCGCGCAGCTAGAGGGCGCCACCAGCATCCGCGCCGGCATCAACCACAGGCGACGCGGGCGAGGAGGGAGACGGGCGCAGCCAAACTCTACTCCCGTCGAGGCGGCGCCGGCCGGCGACGCATCTGACGGGAGCGGCGACGTGGGCGTCGGCCGCATCCCGTCCGCCATTCCCTCGCGTGTGGAGTTCGCGTGCGTTCCTTTTTTTTTTATCGAATCGTTTTTTGCGAGTAAAAGAAAGCAGAAAGAGGACGGAGGGCATAAGGGACAATTGGTATTGCTCAGAAGTGAATTTTGACGGCAAAACTCACAGAAGGCCACAGGGGGAATGCAAATTTAGTTTTGGGCCTCACAGGGAATTTCAATTATGAGAGGGCCATGGGAGGAAACTCTATTTTTTCTGAGGCCGGGAATTTCCCTTTTTATTTACTGGTTGGCTGCATGGAAAGAGAGACGACCGATGACAACAGTGAAAACGGAACACAATAGATACTGTCGTACAGGGCGGCGTCTGTGTGTTTATCCATAAATGAAACGAGAACCAGTAGAAGTTTGCAACGGCTCGCGCGCTTTAGTGATAACGAAACACAACCTAGGATATCTCCGCGGTCGCAATCTTCTTTTCAACTCATGTGTGTGTAGGCGCCAGGCAGGCCAATTGCCGTGCTCCGTAGACTAGTCTAGTCTCTTGGACTTGTACAGCCAAGGTCGCACGACGACTTTGACTTGTACACACCAGCCCAGTTGCCTCATGGATTGAACGCATGGATTTGATGTGCTCATCTAGCCCAATTGCCTCGATGATGTGCTTGTCCACCAACCCAGGAAGACAATGCTTGTTCTGGTGCGCCCCAGTGCATTATAAATAGACCTCAAGCCTCATTTGCTTCTCTCAGACACCCAGACTATCTGCCCTTCCATACACGGCCATGCATCCTAGCACCTAGTGCACATCATTTCCACACAAGTATCCCAGTAGAGGAAAAAATAGTTTCAAAGAAAATAAAAGAGCATGGCTAACAAAATGACCGGTTGCCTGCTACGTCTCCACGGAGCCGAGGCAATCGTCTTCGTCTTTTACGTGACCCTGACTCTGCCATTGTCCCTGGCTCATGCGAGGACGGTTGCAAGCATGGGTTGCATAGCAAGCGAGCGGGAGGCGCTCTTCTCCTTCAAGAAGAGCTTCGTGGACCCTGGTGGTCGTCTCTCGTCATGGCGAGGCAAAGAATGCTGTCAGTGGAAGGGAGTCCGATGCAACAACCGAACTGGCCATGTCGTCAAGCTTGACCTCCGCGGTAGCCGGGACGATTCCACTGTGAACGTGTTGCGAGGAGAGATGAGCTCCTCGATTGCCACCTTACGCCATCTGAGGTACTTGGATCTCAGCTTCAATTACTTCAACAACTCAGAGATACCTTTGTTTCTGGGCACATTAAAAAACCTAAGATATCTCAACCTCTCAAATGTGAATGTCGGGGGAATGGTACCATCGCAGCTTGGCAACCTTTCTCACTTACAGTACCTTGATCTTAGTTACGGTAATTGTCCTATTTGTGACTATATTGATCTGTATATGTTAGATCTTTCTTGGTTGCAACGTCTCCCTTCATTAAAGAGTCTCGGTATGAGCAATGTGGACCTCAGTTCCGTGTGGGATTGGTTTCGCTGGGTGAATATGCTACCTAATTTGAAATCCCTCGTCCTATCTGGCTGTTCCGTCAGTAGCACAGTCTCTACTATCTTGCATTCGAACCTCACACATCTTGAAATCCTTGATTTGTCAAAAAACCCATTTTGCTCTGCTCTCCAACACAACTGGTTTTGGAATCTTACTACCATCAAGGAGCTTCATCTGAGTGATTGTGGATGGTCAGGGCACATCCCTGATGCATTGGCAAACATGTCAGGGCTCGAGGCCTTATACCTGGATAACAACTACCTGTCGGGTATCATGCCAATGCACTTGGAAAATCTATGCAGTTTGCAGGTACTTGATTTGAAATCAAACAATATTAATGGAGATATTATGGGAAGATTACCAGAGTGTTCATGGAGCAAGTTGCACACGCTAGACTTGCAAGGTGCAAATTTGACTGGGCAACTGCCGGTTTGGATTGGAAATCTGACCAAGCTTAGCTATCTTGACATCTCCAGAAATATGGTAGTAGGCTCTATACCTTTCGGGATAGGAAACATAATAAGTCTTTGTTATCTCGACCTTTCTCAGAACATGCTGGTTGGCAGTGTGCCTCTTGGGATAGGAAATCTGACCAGCCTCATATATCTCGACCTTTCCCAGAACAAGCTAGTTAGTACCGTACCTGATGGGATTGGAGAACTTGGCAATTAAACATACTTGAGCCTTGGTGTCAATAACTTCAGCGGTGTGCTATCGAAAGAACATTTTTCAAGTCTAGATAACCTCCAATACTTGAACCTTTCACAGAACTCTCTGAAATTATATTTGGATGAAGATTGGATTCCTCCCTTCAGGCTAAAGGAAGGATATTTTGGGTCCTGTGACATGGGGCCCCGGTTCCCAGCATGGCTGAGGTGGCAAACTGGAATAAATATCCTTGATATTTCAAACGCGAACATAAATGATGTTTTGCCGCACTGGTTTTGGGCTGTCTCTTCTAATACTTCTAGCTTGTACTTGTCAAGAAATCAACTAAGTGGGGACTTACCAACTTCGTTGCAGCTGCCATTTATATTGGAAATGGATCTCTCTGGAAATACTTTGTCAGGGAACCTGCCATCAAATCTCATAGCTCCTGGTCTTAAGTACTTGCTTGTTCACAACAATCATTTCACAGGCACCATCCCATTGTACTTATTTCAGATGCCCAATTTGATGGAGATAAATTTGTCAAACAATCAACTATCAGAGGATTTTCCAGAATGTCAAAAGGACAACTCGTTAACAGGACCTTATTCAGCAGATTTACTATTTATGGTAGATTTGAAAAATAATAATTTGTCTGGTGAGTTCCCTTGCTTCCTTCAGAATGCTACACCACTGAGCTTTCTTGACCTGTCAGATAACAAGTTCACTGGAAGTGTGCCAACGTGGATAGTAGACAAGATGCCCAACCTAGAAGTGTTGATTCTTAGGCAGAATATGTTTTGTGGTCACCTGCCCAAGCAGTTAACAACGCTTGCTGGGCTTCATTTTTTGGATGTGGCACACAACAACATATCAGGAAGCATACCTTCATCTCTAGCAAAATTGACAGCCATGACACGTCCATATGCAATAGGAGGAGAAAATTACAGTAGTGACAGCATATCAACGTTCATAAAAGATCGTGAGCTCAACTATACCCATGAACTCACAGAACAGATTGTGTTGATTGACTTGTCAAGTAATAGTTTCACCGGATATATTCCAAAAGAACTATATTTCCTCAAAGGGCTTTTGAGTTTGAATCTCTCTAGGAACCAATTAAGTGGTGCAATTCCAAGCAATATCGGTTCTTTAAGGAAACTAGAGTCTCTTGACCTATCTTACAATTATTTCACTGGCGAGATCCCCTCAAGTTTATCGGATCTCACCTTTCTCAGCAGCCTGAACTTGTCATACAACGACTTATCTGGAAGAATCCCCACCGGACAACAGCTACAAACACTCAATAATCTGTACATGTACATCGGCAACCCAGGACTTTGCGGGCCTCCTCTACTGAACAATTGCTCGACGAATGAAACAGATCAAGATGTCAATCAAGTGCATGGAGGTGAAGTGCATGATATTTCATCTCTCTACCTCAGCTTGAGTACAGGATTCATGGTTGGTATTTGGACAGTGTTCTGCACCATGTTGTTCAAAAAGACATGGAGGATTGCCTACTTTCAGCTTTTCGACTTGTTATATGACAAGGTTTACGTGCAAGTGGCGCTCAGCAAGGCTGCTGTTGTAAGGAAATTCCAAAATGTGGAGTCATGATTCATGAAGGTTGTAACTGGCATCTGGATCGTGTTCTACAACTTCTTGTTCAAGGCAAACTGGAGAATTGGTTCGCATCCTAGGACATGTTGTGTGACTGGGTTTATGTGCGACTAGTTGTTGGCCGGGCTGCTTTGAAAGGGAAATTTGGTGGTGGTAGCTGAGATCAGCAACAGATGGCTCTTTTGTTGCTCCCCTGTATAATCTGGGGATTTAAGCATGCATTAACATTGAATCATGAACAACTATTATTCATAATTTTGTAAATGGCCTGAGATTGGTATTGTATCATCAACGCAATGTTTCAGTCTTGATTCAGTCGATAAAGATATACAGAAGGTTGTGTTCAGTCCTTTCTATTCTTATTGTGGCAATGCTACGTACACAAGTTCTAATCTCAGTTACGAATTTTAACACCAGCAGAGCAGCGGGGTACCTGGACAAGCGGAGAGGATCCGCGTGGAGAAGGATTGGAGATTTGGGGACAGCTCGGTGCGGCTCCAGGAGTATCCCCATTGCTCCTCATGAGACGACGCAGCCGCGGTGGTTGACCACAGGCCATATGCCGCCGCCGGAACAGCGGCGGAGGACCTGTTGGCGTGGCGTGGAGGCGGAGCAGAGAAGTGGCGGCGCGGGGAGGGAGCAAAGCATTGTTGGAGCACACGTGTGATTTCGATGGACGGCGAGGGGAAGGAGCGAAGCATTTGTGGCAGCACACGGGTCGCTTCTATGGACGATGATCAAGGACGCACTGCTCGATCCGACGGTACGCAGAGCCCGTTTGCAAGTGACAAGAACCGGCACGCTGCATCCGCCTGCAGCCTGAGCTCATGATCATTCGGAGTGAACGAACAAATCGGTTCCTCCAAAGAAAACAGAGCCCTCCGCAAAAAAGCAGATGAAAACAAGGCACGCGTCTTCCGAAAATCTGAGATCGACGTGATCGGTTCTTGCATCGTTCTTGTTACAAGGAGTGAATTAGTGGTGTGTTCTGCTACTGAGCTAGTAGTCTAGTACTGGAAAAAAAAACAGCTGTATGGTTTCTTGTTCCCTCCATCGCTGTTGCAGGACTCTGAAGGTAATAGCTATTGCGTCGTGTACTGTCGGCAGAGATCGTCCATGCAGACTTGCAGTTAGGCCTTGCTCTTCAGAGAATTGTATTTGCGTAACATCTTTGTGACGCACAGCAGGCACTGGCAGCACGATCGTTCGTGTGTTACATTTTCCATGGCCTCGCCATAAGATATACCTGGGCGCATCAAGTGGCGTCCGGCGGAGACAGTAGTGGCACGAGCACGACTAGGCCGCGTGGTGAATGGGTTAGGTCGCGCCCCATGTTCTGCTTCTTTATGTCCTGATCAGTTGGAATTTCACGTCCTCCGAGCAAATTCGTCAATGGTATGCACCGAACCTCTGATCCTAAAAGGTAAAAAGATTGTAGACTACAGACATGACCCCAGCACAGTGCACTGCAAATTTCGTGAAGATGGACTAGTATATAAATAGCCACAGGCTGGCAGAATCCATGTGCATAAGCTTCTCAGTTGGCGATTGGCACAGAAAACAGCGCAAAATGGCCGTGCTAAAGATCCTAGTATGGCTTTCGATCCTAACATTATGGTGCCTTCTTTCCCTCCCAGCACAATCCATCACATCAGAGCCAGCGCCTGTAGTTGCACCAACGAGGAGCAGCAACATAAGCAGCAGCCGCTGCATCCCCCACGAGCGGGATGCCCTTCTTGTCTTCAGGACCGGCCTCATCGATCCAAGGGGCGACTACCTGTCGTCATGGCACGGTGAAGACTGCTGCCAATGGAAGGGCGTCCGCTGCAGCAACCGCACCGGCCACGTCGTGGAGCTCGAGCTCCACGGCTTGAAGGATGCCAAGTCAAGCATCGCACTCTGGGAAGGTCAGTCAAACTCATCCTTGCTGGGTTTACGGCACTTGTGGAGCCTAGACCTTAGCTACAACAACTTCAGTGGCACGCCGATCCCTGAATTCATTGGCAGCCTTAATAACCTGAGGCACCTCGACCTCTCCAATTCAAACTTCAGCGGGCAGGTGCCTCCCCAGCTTGGTAACCTCTCCAAGTTGCTATACCTTGATATGACCATAGCTGATGGTTTACACGTTGTTTACTCTAACAATCTTGCATGGCTGTCACGCCTCACAAAGGTACAGTACCTAGATCTGAGTACTGTTGACCTTAGTACAACTATTGATTGGCTTCATGTTGTCAACAAGCTTCCTTCTCTTGTTACACTTAATCTAATCAACTGTGGGCTCCGGAATGCCATTCCACCACCAGTGCATGTAAATCTTACATCACTTGAGCACCTTCGTCTCTCAGATAACGAATTCGTTAGCTCCTCTGCTGGAACCAAGAACTTACTTTGGAATCTACCCAGTCTCCTTGACCTTGATATGGGGTCCTCTGGCCTTCAAGGATCAATTCCTGAGCAGATGGGAAACATGACATCGATCATGAGACTATATCTCGGCGGAAATAACTTAAGTGGTACCTTACCGTCAACCTTCAGGAATCTACACAGCCTGGAAGAGTTGTGGCTGTATGAGAATAACATTAGTGGACCTGTATCGATCTTGCTTAATAGACTGCCTGGAAATAGTCTCCGCCAGTTAATGTTAGATGAGAACAATCTGACAGGGAGCTTATCGGATCAGTTGGATCGCCTTAAAAAATTGATGTTTCTTGATCTCAGGAGTAACAATCTTGATGGCACAATCACAGAATCTGATTTAGGTGCACTGGCTAATCTAAAGGAGATATACTTATCTGACAACTCGTTAGCTATTGTAATCCAACACAACTGGGTTCCTCCATTTAAACTCGATATTGCTGCATTACAATCTTGCAAGCTAGGGCCTAAATTTCCAGAGTGGTTAAGATCACAGAATAGCATATCCATTCTTGACATATCAAACACAAGTATCGCTGGTCCAATACCTCATTGGTTTTGGATAACATTTTCAAGGACTCAATATTTGGTTTTGTCAAGAAATCAAATCAGTGGCATGCTATCACCAACAATGTTCAGCAAAATGGGGGCACAAAGTATGGACTTCAGTGATAATCTTTTGGTCGGTTCCATGCCAAAGATTCCAACGAATCTAGAATCGTTGGACATCAGCAAAAACAATCTATCAGGGTCTCTACCATCAGATTTTGGAGCCTCGTCATTAAAAATGCTTAGCCTTTTCAAAAATTCTATCACTGGTAGAATTCCTTACTACTTTTGTCAATTGGAAGAGTTACGTTTGCTGGACTTGTCTGACAACCAACTACATGGGGAATTTCCCAATTGCGGCACTTGGACATCAAATATACTAATGTTGAACTTGAACACCAACAGTCTATCCGGAGAGTTCCCATCGGTTCTTCGTAAATGTCAAAAACTAATTTTTCTTGACCTGTCCTACAATCAGTTTTATGGGATGTTACCCCCATGGATAGGGGATAAATTACCCTCATTGGCATTTCTAAGTTTGCGGTCGAATTTGTTTTTTGGCCACATTCCTCACCAACTGCCCAAGATGAAGGGACTCCAGTTTTTGGACTTGGCATGTAACAATATGTCTGGGCCAATAACACAGTCACTTGCGGACTTCATAGCCATGACGGTTGTTCCTCAAGACCGTAATGCACTTTCAGAAATCGTCGATTATGGCTACAGCTTTAATGATGATGATGTGTATTCATACACTGATAGTTCATTGGTGGTCGCAAAAGGACAACAGCTTGAATTCACTAGCGGAATCGTGTACATGGTAAACCTAGACTTGTCATGCAACATTTTGACAGGACCTATTCCTGCAGGAATTGGTAAGCTTGGTGCTTTGAAGAACCTGAATCTATCATGGAATCATCTAAATGGGACGATCCCAGACAGTATTGGTGATATACGTTCACTAGAGTCACTTGACCTGTCACATAATGAATTTGGTGGAGAGATCCCAGCAGCCTTATCAAAGCTGTTATCGCTGAGTCGTTTGAACTTGTCCTATAATAATCTGACAGGAAGGATACCATCCGGGAATCAGCTGCAAACTCTCGATGACCAAGCATCCATTTATATTGGCAATCCCTGTCTGTGTGGTCCTCCTCTGTCCAAAAATTGTTCACAAACTGGTTTGCCTCCAGCTTCTCCAGAAGGAAATGAAGATGGAGACGATACGGTTTTCTTTTTCCTAGCTATGGGTTCTGGATATGTGATGGGTCTCTGGACAATCTTATGTCTCTTCTTATTCATGAAGAAATGGAGAGCTGTTTGTTTCTTGTTCTCTGACCGCTTGTATGATTGGTTTTATGTGCAAGTTGCTCTGGGCTGGGCTTTTTTTGAAACCAAAAATTGGTGGTAGCTGAGATCAGCAACAGACGGCTCTTTTGTTGTTTTCCTGTATAGTCTGGGGATTTAAGCATGTATCAACGTTGAATAATGTACTACTAGTATTCATAATTTTGTAAATGGCCTAAGATTGGTATTATATCATCAGTGTCATGTTCCAATGTTGATTCGATCCTTAAAGTTGCATAGGAGTTGTGCTCAGTATCCTTTATATTCTTATTGGGCCAAGGCCACAGAAATAGTAGTACCAATCTCAGTGTAGGAACATCAGCAGACAGCGGGTCACCTGGAGAAGGGGTGAGAATCCGCTTTGGAGAGAGGGCAAGCTCTTCGTGCCGGATTGGAGCATCTGTGGCTCGAGACAACCACCGCCGCGCTGGTTGAACGCCCGCCATACGCCGCCAGCGGAACAGCAGCGGAGGAGCGGTGCAGTGCAGTGGCAGCGCGTGGTCACTGTGGAGGCTGGAATGGGTGGGCGACGAGACGACGTGCTTTCCGTCTGTCTGAAATCGACGACTATCACGAGTCACAAGACAAGGTCCGACGCATTCCTTGCACCGCCTTCTGAAGCGCAACTGCGGTAGATGGGTAGCTTCAAGCGCCTTGCCCATCTGGTCCGCGTCGGCACCAATCGTTGTTGTCGGACTTGAAACAGTAAGTTTAGAATAACACTCCAGGAAGGAATACACCGCAAAAAGAAAGATCTTCTAATGGTTTCCCTGGGTCGGTTTCAGTGCATCGATCGGTACTCTGAGTCCGTCGCATTGTTGAACCTGGAGCTCCCTAGCTAGCTGTCTCGGTGTTTTTTTTTTCGAGCAAAACGGGGGGGGGGGGGGGGGGGGGGGGGAGTTTCCTCACCTAATTTTTCATTCGAAAACAGCGTTCAAAACGCAGTACAGAGACGGGAGCCTAGCCCGCACGAAGCCAAACGGCAGAGCAGGAGAGTACATGGTGAGCTAAGGTGACATAGAAATGGAAGCGGACAGGTGGGATCGCCACCGGGCAAGATCAGCAATTTGCCCGGGTTCCTTGTAGCGGTAGCCCCACGTATCAAGTCTTGGAGTAGGATCTTCAGAGATGTCACCGTGTTCTGATCATCGCTGTTGAAGACAAGTGCATTGCGGCAGTTCCAGACCCGCCGTAGTAGCATGAGAAGCACGTCTGGCCAGACTGTGGATGGCAAGGAAGCTGGCAGGTTTGCAGCCCACAGGTTTGCCATCATCGCCGGAAGCTGTCTCGGTGTAACGGCGGTGCTCCTGCACGGAGGCTCTAACCACCGAACAATCTGGAGCAGAGCCTCCGGGGGAAAGCCATGTGTCACGTGCGCCAAAAGGCACCGCCGTGTGGCGGTGCTTGACGCTGACGTCGCCGCCTCCTTTTACAGGGTGCCAACCTGCAAGAGTTCCAAGGTGACGGGAGCTAAATTTGCCATTCTTGACGTTCTGTGCATCTATTCTTTGCCAGGATTATGTCGATGGACGGCGGGCCTCGGTGGAACATGCAGGAACTGAAGCACAGCTTCGACGTGGCCAAGGAGGCCCCGCCGAGCTCCGAGCTCTGGACCGGCGGCCTCATCTGCGCCTTCGAGTTCGTTCGCGGCCGCGGCCTCGCCAGCCCGACCGGCCTGTCACGGAACAGCTCCGTGCAGTCCAAGGACCTCCTCCCGGCCATGGATGGCAGCAGGAAACCACCACCAGTCGCCAAGAATCTCTCAGACGGTACACACATAGCAGAGGCTAAAGCTACTTCTCTTGTAGTATTTTTCATCTTGTTGGCTGTCCCAATACAGGACTCATGCATGAGTAATACCATTCTTTGGTGCGGCAACTGGTGGTGATTGTTAATCAGGATCCGACGACGGCGACGACCCGAGGCCGCCGGGCCCACCGGAGGGCTACTGGGCGCCCATCGGTTGGGCGAGGATCGCCGAGCTGGTGGCGATGGTCGACGGGGACACGGCGTGGGACGGGCAGCAGGGGATGATGACCCCCGTGAACGGCGACAGCCCGTACTGCTGCGACGACGACGACATCATCACCGTCGCCGACGTCGCCGCGCCGTACTGGCAGCGGCCGGCGGGGCCGACCTGGTGGTGCCACGTCACGGCGGGGCACCCGGCGGTGGACGCGTGGCTGGCCGCAGCGCGGTGGCTGCACCCGGCCGTGTCCGTGGCGCTCAGGGACGAGACCATGCTCATCAGTGAGAAGATGAAGCATCTGCTCTACGAGGTGAGTGGGTGGGTCCAGTGAATTCTTCTTCGTATCATATCGTCGATAGTGAATTTTACCCTACCAAAAAGCTAGCTGTCACTGTACTAAACGTAGATGAATGAACTTTACCATAGTAGACAAAGAATTCTAACATGGTAGCTATGTGATACTCTGTTTTCCATCCGACAATTCTACCCTGTTTTGCATCCGACAATCCTGTCACTTCATGTATTGGCACACAATATATTGCTTGATTTTCTTTCCTTGGCGCTAATTTGTTCTCTTTCAGGTCCCAGTTAGAGTTTCGGGAGGCCTGCTATTCGAGCTATTGGGCCAGTCGGTTGGCGATCCGGCTCGTGATGAAGACGACATACCTATTGTGCTACGTGCTTGGCAAGCTCAAAATTTTCTCATCACTGCGCTCCATGTGAAAGGCGCAGCATCAAATGTTAACGTCATAGGAGTCACTGAGGTTCAGGTAATGGCCGTCGGAGAATAGTTTCGCTGAAGGACTGTCTTTTCCGGAGCCTCATTGTTTCAGTCCTTCACAAATTTCTTCTTTGTTCAGGAGCTCCTTTCTGCATGTGGTAGTGTAGCTCCTAAAGGTATTCATGAAGTTATAGCACATTTGGCTTGCCGGCTTGCTCGATGGGACGATAGGTGAATTTGATGAATGGCTCATGTTCTAGTTTGCTGACACTTGAACTTTTCTAACGTGCCCTTTACATATCACAGACTCTGGCGTAAGTACGTTTTTGGTGCTGCTGATGAAATTGAACTTAAATTTGTGAACAGGTAGCTATCTCATACAACTCTATGTTCAAATTTCTGGAATTCCTTTTCCTTTTCCTTTTTAACTATAGTTTACGGGCATTTGCAGGCGAAACCAGGAAGACCTCAACCTGCTCTGTATAATCTTCAACCAAGACATAAGAAGATTAGCTACTCAGGTATGTGGCATAAACAAATAAGTGAATCGGAGAACCGGTAATATTCATATCAAGTTTCAGTTCGACACTGAAATGTTATGTACTAATTTCTAGGTTATCAGAGTGAAATGGTCACTGCACGCTAGAGACGAGATAATTTTTGAACTCCTGAAGTATCTTGGCGGAAACACTACGAAATCGTTGCTTCAAGGTATCAAGAAAGACACGAGACAAATGATCGAGGAGCAAGAAGCTGTTCGTGGTCGGCTGTTCACCATCCAGGATGTCATGCAGAGCACGGTCCGTGCTTGGTTGCAGGTAAATATTGACGACGGTGTCAAGCTAGCAAGAACAGTTTCTAAATCGTTCCCAAACAATATAACAGTTTCCAAAACCATAAACGTTTGTTATGAACTTGTGCTTACATCCCACAGAATAACTGAAGTTAAGACATGTAAATATTTTGTGATCAGTGAAACTATCAGGTATGTAAACTGAACTCTGCTGCTGTGGTATTCAGGACAAAAGCCTTCGCATTACACATAACCTGACAATATTTGGTGGGTGTGGCCTGATTCTTTCCATCATCACCGGATTGTTTGGAATCAACGTTGATGGGATACCGGGAGCTAAGAAGACCCCATATGCTTTTGCGTTATTCTCAGGGCTTCTGTTCTTAGTCGGTTTTCTGTTGATCATTGTTGGAATCATCTATTTTGGACTGCAGAAGCCCATCAGTGATGAGCAGGTCCAGATAAGAAAGTTGGAGCTTCAGCAGCTTGTCTCAATGTTCCAGCACGAGGCCGAGACACACGGCAAGGTGAGAGAAGGGGTCCTAAGGAGTGACTTGCCTCCAAGAGCCGCTGATCTCATCTATGACAAAGGTGTTGTTTTATTCTTTCTATTTCCTGATTCCATAATGGAAATAGTAGTTAACATCTCGATAATTTACATAAGTGTCCTAATTAGGACGAAATAAACTATACATGGCACTGCTAGCTTAGCATCTTAAAGTTCATTTTGCATAGTATTTCGATTTAATCAGGAAATAATCTATTTTGAAGATCCAAAGCAAAACGTATAACGAAGAACATTTCAAAAAAAAAATGTGTATAACCAAGAAGTTACTTTTTTCCTTTTATCCAGATGATAAATTTCATTTTTAAGAATGTGTGAATAAAACCGAGCAAATTTTAAGTTTTCACCTCTGGTCTGTCAGTGAGGAAATTGGGAAGTTACTTCTCATGCGAAGCTAAAAAAGAGCCAACCCTCCAAGGTTACCACTTGGTCTCACTTTTCACCCTGTAGTATCAAAATGTGATGAGGTTAGCAAACCTATCAAAAACTCACCAATTCCTGCCGTACAAGTGACATTGCTGATCTTCCGTCATCCATGCAGCCGAAGAGAGAAGTGAATGTGGCAGCGTCGTCACGTCGTGCCCAGCTCTGAAGAAACTCTGCGGCGTCCTACAGATCAGGGCCCTCTTCAGAGGCCTGTAAAAACTTGATATTGTGTCCGAAAAATAAAACTTGTTGATATTTTCTACTATCCATCACCGCAACGTGTTGGTCAGACTTCCGGTGTGTCGTATCACCAGCAGCATTGGATCTGCTACTTCGTAAGCTATCGTTCTCATGACCAGGTGTCGTTCACATGGACGTAGAGGTCGATGTAATTGTTACTTTCCCTTGTCATTCCATGGCTACTGAGGTCGATGTAACTGTCAGGACTCAGGACTCGCCAGGTGCCACAAGTTGATCAAACAAGACAGTACTAGCTCTCCAGTGGCTATATTTGACTTGAGGAAATGGATGTATTATGTTGTGCGTTTCTGAATATTTAGATGAAATTCGTTCCAGCAACTATAAAAATTTAGTTTCAATACTTATCCAATGAAACCGGGTGTCAGATATTTCCTCTGAGCTTCAGTTTTGGTGTTCTGAGGGTGGCCATTTCACCACTAAGAATTTTTTTTTTTATATAGATAATGGGAAAAACATCCCATTATGTTTTTGAGTTCCTAAACATTCATCCAATTTATACTTGAACAAATACGTACGAAGCTTAACCAGATGTATGGGTAGTACACAACTCAGCGATCGCAACGATTACAAAAGTTTGAGACTTACATTGGAATACTTTTGTTGGACACAAATTTCTGCAACGATCAAGTGTCGTTCATACTTTTTTTTTAGAT
>RWGY01001069.1:0-86454 GCA_007726485.1 Eragrostis curvula | reverse complement strand
GCCGGTGAAGTTCTTGGCGCAGTACGTCGTTATCGGGTCCACGGCCGAGCACAGCGCCGCGGCGGCGGCGAGCAGCAGCAGGAGAAGAAGCGCCGGCGGCGATGACGACGCCATTATTCTGCTTCTTCAGTGGATGATGTCCTACTTTTGCCCGTGACGTGTTTGTTGTTGGTCCTTGTTCTCCCTTGCTATTTCGTCTGTTTGCATGCATATAGAGGCGTCCATGGACCATGGTCGTATAGTAGCACTGATGCCGATGAGAGGGATTGGCGCCACAATAGACGCAGCTAGCCAGGCGGCCATAGTTGACCAGGGAAACATATGGCTCAGCTGGTCCATTACCCCAAAAAAATACTCGAGGACGCTTGGCTTGGTGCCCGACACTGCACGTGGTGCAGAGTGCGCTACTAGCGCAGAGCAACGCTACATGGAGCACAACTAGCTTCACCAGATTTTATCAAACGAAAAGAAAAAACTAGCACACCCGAAGACTAGTCGCCCTTGCTTACTTGCAAAAAAAAAAAAAGTCGCCCCTGCTTGGATCGATGGGCGATTACTGGGCACGCAAAATGCGAGCCACGTACGTATTATACTGGGTCCCATGAAGCGGCTATATAACCTGCCTTGCGGAATCTGTCTGCAACTAAAACTTTTTCTCAGCAGGTATCTTCTCATTTCTCATTTGATTATGGTGGAATAGTTGATATCAGTGACTCCAATGCTTAACCAAGGATTGATAGTAGGATACATTCAAATTTCATCCCCGGAGCAAGTTATGAGCAAGTCTAATTCACAATCTTACTTGCTGAGCACAGATCGAATAGGTGTTATGAAGTGGTCAGGTCACTTGCACGATCTGACGGAACTGCTAGTACCGTGCACGCACATTTCAACAATTTTACAGCGAAAGCTTGAAGATGTCGAAAGGCTCTAGTCACGCCAGCAGATTACAAATGTCCAACCTTAGCCACATTATAGTGTAGAATAATTGTTGTACCAACAACTTTTCAACCGTGCAACTGACCTGCCAAGCATAAATCTCAAACTTAGATACTCGTTCATATATAAAGCAAGGCATTTTACCAGTTGAATCTCCAAACTACTGCATCCACATCCATGCAAGTTTTGTCAAATTAATTAACAATCAGCGTTTGCAGCTTTTGTTGACCTAATCAGTGCTGCTCAATCCGGTTGTGAGACTTTTCGTTTGACCCAGATGCCAAACATGAGCTGAACCAAACAATTGGTACAAACTTCAGGTCTGACCAAGTTTGGCCGACCAGCCATCGCATGCACCGTCATGGGTCAACGCTTTCTGGATGCAGAGTCGACTAAGGTCGAAAGCGATGGATATGGAGACATTATTTTCGGTCCAACTGTGTATGTTGCGGCGTGACTAATCGGGCACTCCCGTCACCATTAGAAAAACGAGTGCTCTAGCCCTTTAGGATTTTTCAGCAGGGGCATCCTCTTCGAGAAGCAAGCGGCAGGCCATTCCTTCCTCACCGGATGACCCCTCCTTTTTTTTTTTTTTTTGCGATCGATGATCTCATCCCAGCGTTCATAGGACCAAAAAGAGAGAGAATGAATTACAACACTATTCTGCCCCTATTTGAAACACAGAAAAACATACTTTTTCGCCAAAAGAAAACACAGAAAAACAGAAGTGGAAAAATCAAATCAGCACTCCAGAAAGACGCGCGCAAAAACGGACAGTCGTCTACTATATAAACAACCTAAGTACAGAAATGCAGCCCAAGGAGACCCAGATCAGCGTGGTAGTAGAGAGTGGGCCGAAGAGCACTTATCGGCTACTTGGCTTTGCCTTGTAACTCAATAACGCACATAATGCGCACTTTTTTTTTTCGAAAGGGCTTGTAGCCTAGCGGTTACAAGAGCCTCAGTAGCACCTCAGGTCCTGGGTTCGACTTCCCGTGGGAGCGAATTTTCTAGGATTTAAACGGCATTGTGCTTTCAGTGGTAAGCGACGCTCTCGTCGACAGCGAGGCGCCAGTGGTGACTTCGTCAATATCTAGGATGTGTCGGCACAGTCTTCGAAGATGCTCATAGGGGTAGGGTTGCGTACGTGTGTTTATAGGGGTGAGTGTGCGTGCGTTGTGCGCGTCTGAGTTGTACTTTATACTAAAAAAAAACATAATGCACACTTTTTTTCTTCTTCCATTTCTTCTTTTTGAGATCACACATAACAGATGCTAAAAAAAGAAAAAGAAAAAAAAAGAAGAGATCACACATAGTACAAGCTCTCCTGACCTCCGGTGCCACAAGGTGGTGGAAAATACTTCAGGAATCTACGAGAACAACTAAATCCGATAACCATACATGCATATTATTTCGTTTTTTGTGAAACGATAACCATGCATGCTAGTATATTTGATCAATAAAGTCCCTTCCATCTGAAATTACATAACACATGAGGAATCAACGATCGATCTACGCGCAACAACTACACATTGCTGATTCAAGAATGTTGCTTGATCGATCATGTGCTATCAACAACAATGTTTTTTTTTTTTGAAAAATGGGCAGGATCGCTGCCTTTACTATCAACAACAATGTTATGCGATCCTCTAGCTAGCACATTAATTATCATCTCTTAATTAAACAGCTATAATTATGATTAGTGCAATCCTATCCTCGATTCTCACATTCTTGTTGTAGCCACCTGTGCCGGGGATCGACAACCAAACATTTTGCGATTACACAGTATAATTCAGACACTCACAACGCACCGAACTCACTTCTATGAACGCACATACGCAAATGCTACTATCCCTAGCTATGAGCATTTTCAAAGATTGAGCCGACAAATCCTCCAGATTGATAAAGTCACTATTGACGCCTCGCTGTCGATGACCATGTCGTCTACCGCTGAAAACACAACGCCGTTTAATCCTAGAAATTTCTCTCACGAGGAGTCGAACTTAGGACTTACGGTGCTATGGAGGCTCTTGTAACCACTAGGCTACGTGCCTTTTCGTTGGTCATGGATTTGGTTTCACTTCGTGGCGGCATAAGTGATTGGTTTATTGTTGCGGGCGTATGATGTATCCTGCGTTCTGTGGTGGTATGAGTTTATATTGTGTTGTTGCAGGTTTTTTTTTTTTTTTTTTTTTTTTTTTTTTTTTTTTTGGGCCTCTTTCTATCCCATACTTGTCTTTCAGATGTATTTGCCCAGTATGCATTTAGGCATGCTGATATAATCTTTGGATCTTGATGTTACGTCAAGATGGTGCGATGAACAACAAGTCCTTCCATCTGAAATTTCATAACACCACGCGAGGAATCAATGATCTACTCGCAACAACTATGCATTACTGATTCAAGGATGTTGCTTGACCCATCAAGTTCTATTAACAACAATGTTACGTTATCCTCCAGCTAGTACGTACATTATCATCTCTTAATTAAAAGCCATAATTATGATTAGTGCAATCCCACTCCTCGATTCTCACATTCTTGTTGTAGCCAGCTGTGCCTGGGATCGACGACCAAACATTTTTTTACTAGGGCATGAGCAAAGCAAGCACGACATTAATATTGCATGCCCTCTGCTACCTTAATCCACACTGTCATGCGTATCCATGCATCCATGCTCGGGGAGAAGACTTGGCATTTATCACCTCACATGCTCCTCTCAAATCATGGGAGATCGAAGACTTTGCATTTATTAACAAATCATTTCAGCACGCAAGGATTTTTTTTTTTTTTGGGTTTGAACAGCGCAAGGAAATTAATAAGGTTAGAAGAAATCCACATTATTATAAAGTGGCATCAAAGTATGAGTCCTTATTTTATATTCGACCGCGTCTGCATTTATAGTGGTATCAAAATCTGTACTTTCTCCATCCTCAAGTATAGCAATCTATGGTGTTCAATATTTATGAATGAATATAAAAACACTGGGAATTAAAAAGGCCCAACTCCTATGTTTTTCAGGGGTGACATGCATGTGTGTGATTTATTTGGGAATCGCCAATGAATTTCCGTGCATCTGTGTGATTTTCACGCATGTACGTAGAACTGCCAATTTCGCATTCGGGACACGTGTGTATTTTTCATAAAACCTTAAACAGTCTGACGATCACTTTGGAGTTGGACTGCCATATATATTGTGGCGGAGGAAGTACTATATAGTTCGAGCAACAGAGAATCGATCTCAGCCGGAGTCAAGATGATGTTACTAGCCGCCCCCTTCTTGCTCTGTCTCCTGGCTCCCTCCTTCAGTAATGCAGCAATAGCCAACCGGTGGCGCGAGCTCCATGGCAACACGTCGTGGAACGGCCTCCTGGACCCGCTTGATATGGACCTCCGGCGCTCCATCATCGGCTACGGCGAGCTCGCGCAGGCCACCTACGACGCCTTCAACGGCGAAAAGCGGTCGCCGCACGCCGGCGCGTGCCGGTACGGCCGCGCCGACCTGCTGGCCAGCGCTGAGGTCCCCGCCGCCGGCGACTACGCCGTCACCAAGTTCGTGTACGCCACGTCGGCGCCGGTGCCCGAGGCGTTCCTGCTCCTGCCGGCGCCGGAGCTGGAGGAGGAGGCGTGGAGCCGGGAGTCCAACTGGATCGGCTACGTCGCGGTCGCCACGGACCGGGGCGTCGCCGCGCTGGGCCGGCGCGACGTCGTCGTCGCGTGGCGAGGGACGCTCACGGACCTGGAGTGGGTCAACGACTTCGATTTCGTGCCGGCGTCCGCCGCGCCGGTGCTGGGCGACGCCGCGGCCGCGAACCCGCTCGCCATGGTGCACAGGGGTTTCCTGTCCATTTATAATTCCAGCAATGCGAACTCCAAGTACAACAAGGCCAGTGCCAGAAACCAGGCAAGTTATCTATCAGTTCAAATCTTTTCAGAAAAAAATTGAAGTGAACATTTATTGTTGAAGATACAAACTCTTCAACGCCTTTTGAATTCAAAACTTTATGCATGAAGTCCACATGCTGACACGCGGCCCGTGCAGGTTATTGAGGAGGTGAGGAGGCTGATGGAGTTGTACAAGCACGAGGAGACGAGCATCACCATCACCGGCCACAGCCTCGGCGGTGCGCTCGCCACGCTCAACGCCGTCGACATCGTCGCCAACGTCTTGAACACACCCCCACCTCCTCCTCCTCCCTGAAGCCGCCGTCGCCGGTGACGGCCATCGTGTTCGCGAGCCCGCACGTCGGCGACCGATTCTTCAAGTCGGCCTTCCGATCATTCCAAGACCTGAGAGCCCTCCACGTGAATAACGCCGGCGACATCGTGCCAAAGACCCCGGCGCTGTCGTACGTGGACGTGGCCGTGCCGCTGCGCATCGACACCGGCCGGTCGCCGTACCTGCGGTCGCCGGGCACGGTGCGGACGCTGCACAACCTCGAGTGCTACCTGCACGGCGTCGCCGGCGACCAGGGCAGCGCCGGAGGGTTCAGGCTGGAGGTGGACCGTGACGTCGCGCTGGTGAACAAGCGCGAGGACGCGCTCAGGGACGAGTATCCGGTGCCGGCCAACTGGTGGGTGCCCAAGAACAAGGGGATGGTCAAGAACGCTGGTGGCAAGTGGGAGCTCAAGGACTTCGAGCAGATCTGACGGACCTTTGCATGCTTCTCTCGTGCCGATGATATGTCTGGCTATGCATAGGTAGCTAGTCTAATGGAAGTATGGGTGTGCGAGTATTCTCGGTGATGTCGATTTCTAGTTACCCTTTTGCATATGTGAAGGACTAATACAAAAAATTATTCCAATCCCAAACGTCCAAGAGAATTGTGCAAATGGTTCCATCTACGCTTATTCAGCTAACAAAAAAGTAATAAGAAAAGGTACATGGGCATATCAATAGTTATACTACACGTTTCGATCTGACAGACAATCTCCAGAAAAACAAAATAATCAAGGTTGTCCATGGACGAGTTTATCTGGTAAGCTGATCCTCCATATAGTTGCTTGTCTACAAAATTTTGTCCCAACACCTCTCATAATCACGTCGTCGGCCTATCATTTTAGATCCATGTCATATTCGAGACAAAGTTAAAAAAAGGATGGGATTTTGCCAAACTCAAAGCACTACTTAACTTTTGCTTTTGTTGCACGAAGTATAGAACCCAGGTTTGATGAAAATCGGACCTAAAAATATGGGGTTTCATGAAATTGACCTTTTATTTTGTTTGTTTGTTTGATATATAGAAGTTTTCCAATACACTATTGGGGATTCATTCTTTGGTCCCCTTCAATCGGATCAGGATCCCCGGCCTTCAATCTCATGGTGACATCGTCACTGACATGTGGGCTCCATGGCTAAGCTGGCCCACATTTGTGAGAGGATGTCACTGTGACTTTGAAGTCAGAGGATCTCAATCCCCTTCAATAATCATGATTGATTTTCTGGCCCATTGGAACTTGGAAGCGCAATTCTAGGCCAGATCCCTACTGAGCTCAGTTACAAGTCTGATCCACTCAACTCTACAATACCAAGTACTAGATGAAGTTTTCTTTATTGTTCAAAAGGATGGAACTCCTCAAGCCAAATTTCAGTTATATCACGGCACAAATTAGAGACCCAAACTAATAAAAAAAATGTCCCTTCAGACTCATAAAAATCATAACCACTTAGATGACCTATCTTGGATCTCAGGCAAAATTAGGTGGTGGGTTTCACCAAACTCAAAGTACAACTAGATTATGGTTTAATGGCAAAAAGTTATAAGCAGTCTTAATGAATATATGAACTTAATGTGGTTTCACAACATTTATCTTTTATCTTCGTGTGATTTTTCCGAAGTAAATGTTTTTTCTGTGATTAATATAGAAATTTTGCAAGAGACTATTATTTGTTTTTAGATAAAATATATAGATAATTATATAAGTAGGAATTTTAATTTTGGCAGTCCACCACTTTGCACCCATTGGGCATGTGATAAGAGCAGGGCAACACGCAGCGGCGGCAGGAGTGATCGAGCATTGTAGTCTTTGGACTGGGGGCGGTACCCGGGGGCAGGGGCTGGCTCCACCCATGCTTGATGTGTGCTTATTATTTACACACAAACATGTCATTTAATTTAACAAAATAATTAACATTGGTCCTCCTCATGAGGGGAGGGGCCATGTTTGAAACATATCAGGAGTTAACCAAGCTATATCACTCGATTTCACATATGGCAGGGGCCAGAAACAAGAAATTAGCAAAAGCTTTAACCATAGTGTAAAAAATTGTACACGCAGGAGGGTGGGGGCATGGGCCCTACCTGGCCCCCCTTGGCACCTCCACTGCTCCTCGATCTTAAGACAAGTTTTGTCATTCTCATCGTACTTGGTTCCTGGTATCTCAATTCCAGGCCAGGTCCCGACTGACTTCAGTCTACCAGGCCTAAAGAGGCCAGCATTTCAATCTCGCTCCTGGGCAGGCTGGGCTCAAGGAAGCATATCAGAAATGAATAAATGTAATTGTAACTGCAACAGCTATTTAAGAGTTCAAATCGTAACAAAATCTCCCATAAAGTGCTAAATGAAGAAGGCAGCTGCATTACTAACTATATATGCCTACCTACATGAAACGAGGATTAATTTGAAACACACTATCTCCTGACTAGATTGGAGTAACTCCAATAATTCTGATTAGTTTTAAACGCTCTGGAAAAAAAATCAGAAGCAAGATCCTCAAACGTATATATTATTGTCTGATTGAAATTCGAAATACTAGTGCTGTTACAAAATGTGTGCAAGCCACCAAGAAGCATGTGTACAAAAGTAAAACAGAAGCTTAAACAAAAGTTGGCATCATCTGGAATGACAAAATACATGCACAAAAATGTAGCAGAGAAAGATTCATGCATCAGATATGCTCGAAGTCCCTGAGCTCCCATTGGCCGTTAGCGTTCCTGACCATGCCCTTGTGCTGAACGACCCACCAATTCGCCGGCACCGGGTACTCGTCCTTGAGCAGGTCAGCGCCCTTGTTCACCAGCGCCAGGTCTCGCTCCACCTCCATCTTGAACCCTCCTCTGCTCCCCTGCTCCCCTGCCAGGCCGTGCAGGTACAGCTCCAGGTGGTGCCGCGAGTGAGGCAACAGCGGGTGGATCAGGTGCGGCGACTTGTCGGTGTTGATGGGCAGCGCCGCGTGCACGTCCACGTACGACAGCGCCGGCACCTGCGGCACTACGTCGCCGAAGTTGATCACGTGCAGAGACTTGAGGTGGTCGCGGAACGAGCGGTAGGCAGTCTTGAAGAAGATGTTGCCAACGTGTGGGCACGCGAAGACGATGGCCGTCACCGGGCAGGGAGGTTTGGTGGAGTTGGCCGGCGCGTTCGCGCCGTGCGCGACCATGTCGACGGCGTTCAGGGTGGCGAGCGCCGCGCCGAGGCTGTGGCCGGTGACCGTGATGCTTGTATCTTCGTCCTTGTACAATGCCATCAACCTCGTCACCTCCTCAAGAACCTGAAACAACAATATTTACTGCTTGTGTCAGTAATTAGCCTAGCCGATCGCAGTAATAAATGATCGAAATCGAAACATAGTAATTGACTATATGCCTGCCTGGTCTCTGGCGCTGTTCTTGTTGAACTTTGATTCGGCGTTGCTGGACGTGTACAAGGAAAGGAACCCATTGTGCACGAGGGCGAGCGGGTTCTTGGACGCGGCGGCGCCTATCACCGGCGCCGCCGACGCCGGCGTGAAGTCCAAATCTTTAGTCCACTCCAAGGGCCTTATGGTCCCGCGCCACGCCACGACGATGTCGCGCCGGCCCAGCGCGGCGACGCCCTCGTCGGTGGCGACGGCGACGTACCCGATCCAGTTGGACTCCCTGCACCAGACGTCCTCGAGCGCCGGCGGAGGCAGGAGGAGGAACGCCGGCGGCAAGGTCAGCGTCGACGTGGCGTAGATGAACTTGGTCACCCTGTAGTGGCCGGCGGCGGCGACGCCCGATTTCTCGAGGAGGTCATCGTGGCCGTACATGCACGCGCCGGCGTGCGGCGAGCGTCTCTCCTTGTTGAACCCGTCGTAGGTGGCCTGCGCGAGCTCGCCGTAGGAGATGACGGACTCGCGGAGGTCGATGTCGAGAGGGTCAAGAAGGCCATTCCACGAGTTCTCGCCATGGACCTCGCGCCACCGCTTGGCGATGCCTGATGAAGCAGACGAACCCATATCCCACCACTCCGTGCTCGCACGAACTAGCTAGGCGAATAGCTGTAGCTAGCTTGGTCAGCGCGCTACCTTTGTTCTTTTGGCTTAGTGGCTAACTCGATCAGCTTAATTTTGCTGCTTCTGGATTCTCTGCTCATCAGCTTAATTGGTATGTATTTATACTTGTTCGTAAATGTCGCTAGCTTTGATCTGAACTTGTTCCATCCTATCATCAGTAAATATATGTTCCTATTGATGTGTCTGCATGTTCTTGTGTGGCTAATGACCGGGGCTAGGTCAGAAAAAATAATTGATTTTGCGTTATGGACAAAGTATTCAAAATCTATTTTCTCACGTTGAACCAAGAAGCTCTAGGTTTGTATCAGTCAGATGCAAATTGTTGTTTTCTGACATTTACTCTTAGAATTAATTAAGCTTGTTTGGTATGTTAGAGATAGTTTCTTAAACCCCAAATTGTTAGAGACAGCGATGGAGGAGCTGACATGGGAAATATAAATCTCGTGTGGAGTTTTCTCAGGTCCTATATAATGGTTGTCGCACAGTTCGATTGTTCCAACCGCGAACCTAGCTAGGTACGATCGATGTACCAGTGCATTATAAAATGATAACTTCAAATCATGTCACAGTGCAAGGGCAGCTACCTCAAATAGCTTGTCTCATGCAGTGCTCCTTTAGATCTTTCATGATCTGAAAGACAGAGAGGGACGTTTCATTTCGAATTTTCCATGATATTTGACATACAATATGATACAGTAGTTTTCAATGATGATTATGCCATGACCTGTTCCACGGTATAGCTTGAAGATTGTTAAGACATAGTACGTGTAGAACCCAAACATACGAGAAGGCAGCGTCGGATGCATATGACGATGAAGGGGTGCAAAGGTTGTTGATTAATTAGATCTGTTCGAAGTCCCTGAGCTCGTATTTGCCCTCATCGTTCTTCACCAAACCCTTGTTCTGAAGCACCCGCCAACTTGCCGGCACCGGGTACTCCTCCTTGAGGACGTCGACTTCCTTGTTCGCCAGCGCCAGGTCGCGGTCCACCTCAAGCTTGAATCCTCCGGCGCTGCCCTGCTCCCCGGCGATGCCGTGCAGGTAGAGCTCCAGGTTGTGCAGCGTCGCCGGCGAAAGCGGCCAGTTCAGGTACGGCGAGCGGCCCGTGTCGATGGGCAGCGCCACGTGGACGTCCACGTACGTCAGCGCCGGCACCTGCGGCACCACGTCGCCCAGGTTCTTGATGTGCAGCGACTTGAGGTTCAAGAACGAGCGGTAGGCAGTCTTGAAGAAGACGTTCCCCACGTGCGGGCACGCGAAGACCATGGCCGTCACCGGGCACGCTGGCTTGCCTGCCGAGGAGTTCACGCCATGGGCGACCATGTCGACGGCGTTCAGGGTTGCGAGCGCAGCGCCGAGGCTGTGGCCGGTGACTGTGATGCTGGTGTCCTCGTCCTTGTACAGCTCCATCAGCCTCCGCACCTCCTCAAGAACCTGCAAAAACCATACTTTCTGTCTGTGTTAATAATTAAATTAATGCACAAATTAATTAAACAGGCTGTTCTTTTTTCTTTGTTTGAGAGGAGGATTCAAATCTTTGTGTTTTTAAAATGGACAACTATATGCAGGGGCAAAGCTATAGGTTGTCGTCGGTGTCGCTGTCAGCTGACACTGTTGACGGATTTATGAAAATCTAGTGTAAATCCCTGCTCAAGTATTGTTAACAATATTAGTGACACCGGCAGAAAACAAAGCTGATCAGTAGCTGACACCGGCGAACCTCGAGCATGGCTTCGCCTCCTAGCTGACTATACGCATCGATCGACGCAGACTGAATATATATATTAATACATATTTTTGTTTCTAAAAAATTAAACAGGCTGCTTGCCTGGTCTCTGGCGCTGGTCTTGTTGAACTTTGATTCGGCGTTGCTGGACGTGTACAGGGACAGGAAGCCAGTAGCGAAGGCAGAGCGGCCAGGCGTCGGTGTCAGCACCACAGCCGGCCATGGTTAACCCCTAAAATCACACTGATTTCCCACTGATTATTGAAGATCCATCGGTGTCATCTGACCCCAAAAAAGGGCCTAGCTCCGCCCCTGCAGGAAGCCATTGTGCACCATGGCGAGCGGGTTCGTGGACGCCGCGGCGCCGAGCACCGGCGCCGCCGACGTTGCCGCGACGTCAAAGTCGCGAGACCACTCCAAGGGCCTTATCGTCCCGCGCCACGCCACCACGATGTACTGGCCGGCAACGGCATGCTCGACGTCGCGTAGATGAACTTGGTGACCTTGTACTGGCCGGCGGCGGCGGCGCCCGATTTCTCCAGCAGGTCGCCGTAGCCGTACATGCACGCGCCGGCGTGCGGCGAGCGCTGCTCCGTGTTGAAGCTGTCGTAGGTGGCCTGTGTGAGCTCGCCGTAGTTGATGATGGACTTGCGGAGGTCGATGTCCAGCGGGTCAAGAAGGCCATCCCACGAGTGCTCGCCCTGCAGCTCGCGCCACCGCTTGGCGATGCCTCCGGCAGCAGACGACGCCATGGCTTGCTGTAGCTCTCAGCACTTTTGCTGCTCAGTGACCGTTGTCTTGTCTAGCTTATACTATTACAGACAAGCTACTGATCGACTTTCTTCTGGTTTCCTTCACCAGCCTTGGTGTTGTAATTTATAGCACCAGATGCTGCAGGGTCACTAACCACGTTGATCTCGTTTTGTCCTAATTAAACTTCGAGTGATACGTGTAATAGATAGATGTGTATGTGGTGATGTGTCCGCCATGTCTACATCAATCAAAGACTTAGCGTTCCGTTCCTCTGGTCATTAGTATATTGATATATATACTCCATCCGTTTTTGAACATATGACCTTTAGAACATCAAATCTATTCAGTTCGAACTAAATTAGCTGTCTTAAATTCATGTATTTGAGAATTGAGATGGTGTCATATATTTGAGATTGTTAGCAACAGTGCTGAGTATACTTCAATAGCTAGATTCTCGAAAACAAAGTTATTTCAGATTAATTGTTTTACACGAAGCAAGGATAATATCTAACATCGTTATCGGCTGACCGGCGGGGTATTCTTGGTTCAATAATGCGCATATATAGTATGAAGATTGGAAGTTAGTCTAACAAATACACATCAGTACACGACTTAGTCGGGTATTGCCAACCATGAAATTCTAAACAGAGGCGTGTAACACGAGGCACCAGTGTATGTGTTCTTGGCTCAGTAATATGCACATTTTTTTTTATTTTTGCGAAGGAGCAAAATGATCAAATATACATATAGATTGGAAGAGTTAGTCTGAGAAATGTTTCTCAGATGTACGCGACTTAGTGTCAGTGTCGATATGGAAAGAATTAGTGTCAGTGTCTTCTTGGTTCATTGGAAGTTACCCTGAAATTATTATAACAGAGGTGTGTCACACGAGGCTCGATGTGGAAAGAATTAGTAATTCAGTGTCTTATCGGTTCACTGCATGAGAGCGTGTCCAATAGTCAGTCAGCTTCTAACTCTTGCAGAGGCTTGCTATGTGTAGGTTGGTAGTGTCTTGTTAATGTTAAGAGCCACTAACACTCTCCTCTCTACTTTTTTTTTCTCATAGTAGTATAATATATGATGGCTCTCATAGCACTAAATCAGTTCACCCAAAAGGCTAAGTCTAGTCCGACATCGACAATCGAAATAACGTGAGCTGTTGTTGAAGTGGACAAATATGCAATATACATGCTATTTTTTTTTTTTTTTGCAAACAACATGCTAATTAAAACATTCTATCGATCGCTTCTTCTTCTTCTTCTTCTTCTTCTGCTCTCTCTCTCTCTCAAACGCCTCCATATTTTCCTGTTACATTTGCATTTCAAACTTTCGATGAAATTTGAAAAATACAATTTATTTTTTTCAAAAATGAAATTTGACATACAATATGATACAATAGTTTTCAATGATGATTTTGCCATGACCTGTTCCCCCCAGTATAACTTGAAGATTCTTAAGACATATGAAGTGCAACTATAAATTTAAAAGTCTAAGAAATGATCTGAAAGTTAATTTTAGGAAAACTCCATATAGTTCAAGCAAGATAAATATATTTATTTCAAATTCGGTCTGTTACAAATATATGTAATTTTCACTTGTATGAATGGACGGCCAGAAATGAATTATGTAAATATGTATTCTGTACACCATTGTTGAATTGAGATGCTGTGATATTCGATTGTGCATATGAATGAATAAGTTGTTAATATCCAATGTGTTTTTTTTGTTTTCTTGAATCTTATTTCCATGAGGGTGACTTCTGTTTCCTTGAGTGTCAACCCTCAGAAATGATTTCCCTGTGTGCAACCCGTCATACAAATTAAAATTCCCTGTCGTCATATCCTTGTGTGCTTTTCCTTGACAGTTTGCCCACAGGGTTCATTTCTTTGACGGTTTTTCGTATTTCTTTGACGGATTTCGGCACACAAGGATATTCGATTTTCCAGTAGTGGCACGCCGTGCTTTCCAAACATCAAGATTGTGCATTCTGCTTGTGAAATACAGTATTTGGAAAAAATCTTATATTTACTAATTGGAGGCTTCTTTTGAGGCCTCTACATTAATCGGAGAAAAAATCCTAAAAATTCTCACAAAAAAGCAAAACATCCGGCCTTTTATTTTAAGATCTATGGTTGTTCTTCCAAATTGGTATATCTCTTAGTTTCCCGAAAAAAGGGGATTATCTCCGGCGTCTCATGTGGACCATGGAGTCTTCATCATGTAGGGCCTTTTTTCTCTATTAATTAGAGTCCGGTAATAAAACAATTGTTAATCAAACAGGGAAAAAAAAGATCGTGGCATGATGCATGCATGCAAGTTGGAGATTACTCCACCTTACGAAGAAACGTGTGGGCGCTGGAGAAGAATCCATATCCGAACAAGATTCTTTCCTAAACTTAGGCCGCATGGGTATTCTAGAAGGAAAAAATAGTAGGAATTCTTACATTTTCTGAGTTCAACATCCTACTTTGCATAATAAGAGAATCAAATTTAGCTAGGTTCATGAATAATTCCTGAGTACCGTGATAGCTACAACTTTGTTATACTCATTTTGTTACAAGAAGATCTAATGGCTAAAATCATTTAGGTGGTGGCTCATATATTAATCAATAAACTAAAACACTTGGTCTGACTAAAGTTTGACAAATAGGTAGTATGCGAAGCATTTTCCATCATCCTAATTCATAATCATTAGTTTTTAGTAGTTTTTTAATAAAGAAGTAAATAAAGGAGGTAATGTCAGAAATAAAGTAATCTCATAGAATGAAGAGTATGCATGTCACTAAGGCACAACCTAAAGTCTCACATGTTCAACAAAAGCTACAGTCTGAAACAAAACAAATACAATTTTAAAATTAGTATAGCAGATACTTCCTTATCTTTTAAAATTTCTAGCCCGTGCAGATGCATGGGTTGAAAGGCTAGTATATATATAACACAAACTGACACAACATTCTGAATTACCTGGAATACAAAGTACATATCCATATATAGTACTGTAGAAGAACAGACCAATCACACGATCGAGAAGGCAGGGTCGGATGCATATGACGATGAGAAGGATTAATTAGATCTGTTCGAAGTCCCTGAGCTCATACTTGCCCTCATCGTTCTTCACCAGGCTCTTGTACTGAGTCACCCACCAATTTGCCGGCACCGGGTACTCATCCTTGAGAAGGTCGATGCCCTTGTTGACGAGCGCCAGGTCGCGGTCCACCTCAAGCTTGAACCCTCCGGCGCTGCCTTGCTCCCCGGCGACGCCGTGGAGATACAGCTCCAGGTTGTGGAGCGTCTCCGGCGAAATCTTGAGGTGTGGCGAGCGGCCGGTGTTGATGGACAGCGGCACGTGCACGTCCACGTACGGTTGCGGCGGCACCAGGGGCACCACGTCGCCGAGGTTCTTGATGTGGAGGGACTTGAGGTTACGGAACGAGTTATAGGAACCCTTGAAGAAGTCGTTCCCCACGTGCGGGCACGCCAAGACCATGGCCGTCACCAGGCACGGTGGCATGGAGGAGTTGGCCGGGGCGCTCACGCCGCTGGCGACCATGTCTACCGCGTTCAGCGTGGAGAGCGCCGCACCGAGGCTGTGGCCTGTCACTGTGATGCTGGTGTCCTCGTCCTTGTACAGCTGCATCAGCCTCCTCACCTCTCAACAACCTGCAGCAACCATACTTTATGCCTGTGAGGGTATTCTAGACTAATTATTTTAGTAATGACATAGGTGGGTAATTTTTAAATATGCGAAGAGTAATTTATACTATTTTTGAGTAATTTTTCTTTGGCCAAACAACAAGTCAACTGATAGATGGATATATATACAAATTGAATTAAATAGCTAGCTAGGCGACTTGCGAAAGAGGTTGTAGCCTAGTAGTTACAAGAGCCTCAATAGCATCTCAGATCCTTAGTTCGATTCCTCGTGGGAGCGAATTTTCTTGAATTTAATGGCATTATGCTTTCGGCGGAATATGCGATATGGCCATCGATAACGAGACGTTAATAGTGACTTCATAGAAAATAGAAAAGGCTACATGCCTGTTCTCTGGCGCTGGTCTTGTTGAACTTTGAGTCGGCATTGCTGAACGTGTATATGGACAGGAAGCCATTATGCACCAGCTAGGGCAAGCGGGTTTGTGACGTTGCCGTGACGTCCAGGTCGCGAGACCACTCCAAGTTCCTAACGGTCCCGCGCCACGCCACCACGATGTCGCACCGGCCCAGCGCCACCGCGGCCTCGTCAGTGGCGACGGCGAGGTAGCCCATGAAGTTGGACTCCCTGGACCACACGTCCTTGAGCGCCGGCAGCGGCAGCAGCAGGAACGCCTCCGGCATTGGCAGGCTCGACGTCGCTAGATGAACTTGGTGACCTTGTAGTGGCCGCCGGCGGCGACGCCCGTCTTCTCCAGAAGGTCGTCGTAGCCGTACATGCACGCGCCAGCGTGCGGCGAGCGCTGCTCCGTGTTGAAGGCGTCGTAGGTGGCCTGAGCGAGCTCGCCGTAGCCGATGATGGAGCGCCGGAGGTCGATGTCGAGAGGGTCCAGGAGGCCGTCCCACGAGTGCTCTCCCTGAAGCTCGCGCCACCGCTGGGTAGAGGACGCCATAGCCCGGCACTTGCTGCTGCACTGACCTTTTGTGTTGATTAGCTACTGATCGACTTTGTTCTGGTTTCCTTCACCAGCCTAAGCTTGGTGTGGTAATTTATAGCACTATATATGCATGCAGCATGTCACTATCCACGCTGATCTCGTTTAATTTGTTCTAATTAAATTTGGAGTAATACGTGTAATAGATAGATGTGTCTGGTATATAACCCACGATAAACTTATAGCGTTCCTCTGATCATTATACTGATATAGTACTTCATCCGTTTTTAAACATATGGCGTTGAGGACAACAAATCTAGCTCAATGCCTTGTCAAGTATCTGTGTGTATTCTTGGCTCAATAATGCGCATATATAATATGAAGATTGGAAGTTAGTCTAGTAACAAATATAACTCAGTATGTACGCGACTTAGTGTCAATGTCGATATATATGGAAAGAATAGTGTCAGTGTCGATATATATGAAAAGAATTAGTGTTGTCTTCTCGGTTCATTGAAAGTTACCTTAAATTTATTATAACAGAGGTGTGTAACACGAGGTTCGATGTGAAAAAAATTAGTGTCATTGTCTTTTCAGTTCATTTCTTGAGAGCATGTCCAATAGTTAGATTCAGCTTCTAGCTTTTGCAGGGGTTTGCTATGTGTAAGGTGGCAGTGTCTTATTAATGTTAAGAGCTAGTGACACCCTCCATCTTTCTCTCGTAGTATTGTAAATATATGATGGCTTATAGTCTCTTTTTGGCAATGCTCTGAAAGGATACTAACACTACAACATAAGCCCACTATGGATAAAAAAAACACATAGCGATGGTTTTTAACTTCGTCCGCCATTAAAAACGACCACTGTTTTTATCGCCAGGGAAAAACACATAGAGGCGGTTTTTAACTTCGTCTGCCAATACACAGCGACTGGAAAGGTTATTTGTAGCAGTGGTGACCCGGTGGCCCGCTGCTACAAAAACTGATTTGTAGCGACACTAGCGAAACCGCCGCTACAGTGGGTTTGGAGCCGTCGCTGTATTGCATTTTTGTTGTTGTGTAAGAGCTAGCATTCAGAGAAAGCGATAGGTAGAGAGGCGCTAATGATCCGTTAGAATGTTATTTAAACTCGAGGTTACTGTGCTAGCTAGGTCCTCGAAATTGTTTGTCCTTGTTCCAACCACTCACCTACAACTTTTGTTTCAAAATTGTAACACCCCAAAAAACAATACATAGGGATGCTACTAACCCCACATACAGCAAATAATTGAATTCATAAATAAATTGATAAATATAAGCAACGCGGAAGCAAAATAAAGATAGTTGGATAGGTAAAACAATAAAACATCACTCTAGCATTCATGAGTTCAGCAGCAACAAAAGTATAACCGTAATACGTTTAAACATCACTTCACAAGCAAAAGATAAACCAACAAGTTCCAACAATGACGATCATAAGTTCTTTATTATGGCTGCAAGTAGAAACTAAGAAAAAATGTGTAAAAGTGAAAGTATGTGCTGCTATTTCCATCCCACGCTCATGTCCTTTGAACTCAAGCACACCTGAGGAAGAAAATGAATACGCATGAGGTTTATGAAAAAAACCTCAACAAGTAAACGGCTTTAACAAGGTTATTTAAACCACGGTTTGATTAAACAACAATTTAAAAGATATCATCATAATAAGGTATCAACTGAAGTATAACTCCAATTAGATGATAAAACATCAATAACTTCATAATTCTGAACTTCTGTGCATATGCAAAATATGTGAATGATGCAATGCAATGCATGACTTCTCTTCTACCCTCAAATCCGAACGATTGGAAGTGAGGGCTGCAACCACATTGCTCATTTCAACGTGCGTTGCTGTACCGATACTTACCGCACCAACATCAGGCTACGGTGTCTTCTTATGCATCCAATGGAAAGTGCAAAAATACAAAATTGCCATGTATGCACTTCATCATATACTTCAACTTCAATAGATGGAATTCATAATATATCCACAATACTTCAAGACATGGAGATAAATATCCATTTAGCATGTTATCTGGCTATTGTGAAGCATTTAAAATTTAGTGGAGGCAAATCAAATAACAAAGTTAAAGCAAGGGACCACAGCGCTACGTTTACTTGCCTTCGCCAAATTCAAGAGAACGAACTAAGGTTGCTCCGAAGATGATCCACCTGAATATAAATAATTCTCAGCACCAAAAGGAAGCATACAAATAAAGAAAACATCGAGTAAAGCGCTCCTACGACCGCTCGCAAAACAACCCCAAAAACAGCCCCACACGCCAAAACTGTCTACACAGGACAGTCAGCTTTATCTTTTTTTGTAACTATTTTTATACAACAGATAAACAGGTAAATGAGCAAACTATGATCATCTACAGGAAATTATCTACAACTTTGGTTTTCAACTCAAAATGAATTCTGACCGTAACTCAGGTAAAACTGGGTCACAAGACAGGCATTCAGTTTTCTCGATGAACTGCAAACAGTCAAACTTCAGAAATTCATAAGTCCAGTTATACTCGACCAAAAACAGAGATTAAGCACTCTGTAGAAAGAAAAAACAAAGATCTAGCATAAACTATATTGCACGACAGACAAAATCAGCCTCTAGGATCACTATATAAGCCACGCAAAACTCAACGTCAAAACTGTAACAGCAGATCTGACGAAACTGACAGCCAAAATTCAGAGAGGCGTAACTTCTTCTATACTGAACCAAAAATTGCAAATAAATACTCCTCGGAAAGATAATCAGGTTATCTACAACTTTCGTGTTCATGAGATTCTCAGATTCAACAGATAAAAGCCACAAAAGTAAATCGAACTGCTACTGACCCTGACCGACCACTGCAGCAGCACAGATCGTGTGCAACAAAGTGATTAACGCTAAACTGCCGGCACTAAACAAGATCTAATTATTCTGGACGGACAAAGAAGAAATTCTTTCTCTGTTACCTAGGGAGGGTCACGAACCCCTTTTCTTCTCTACTGAATCGACCTCAACAATCTGCAACCCGCCTGCAAGTGCTTGCCTCTTAGGAGATCGCCTGCCCTAGCAACACGAAGTCCGGACTGCAGAAAGCCGCCGCCTCCTCACGATCGCCAAGGAGAACGCCAGGGAAAAACTACGTGGCTGTCCCTTCCCCTTCTCTATTGGGAAACGGACTCCATTAAGCCCAGGTTTAAAGTTCAATTAGCCCACTAATTAGGCCCAAATAAATTTTAGGCTGAATTGTATTTTCTGGGCGTTACATTCTCCCCTCCTTCAAAGAATTCGTCCTCGAATTCTACCGTTCTACGCCAAGACCGAAACATTATATAGAAAAAGAAAACTTCTCACATACCGCCTTCGAAAAGTTGAGGGTACTTTTGACGCATGACATCCTCGAGTTCCCAAGTAGCTTCACGCTCGGACTGATGAGACCATAAGACTTTCACATATTTGATAGTCCGATTACGCATTACACGCTCCGAGAACTCCAATACTCGCACTGGGTGAGATTCCACAGTCAAGTCTTGTTGAACAATCACATGTTCAGCCTCAATCTTCTGCTCGGGATCCTTCAAATATTTTCTCAACATAGAGACATGAAAAACCGGGTGCACTCCAGACATAGACTCAGGCAACTGCAAACGATATGCCAATGCACCAACTCGGGCAGTAATCAAATAAGGTCCAATGTACCTCGGGCTAAGCTTTCCTTTCACGCCAAATCGAACAATGCCTTTCATTGGTGAGACTCTAAGTAGAACCTCATCACCCACTGCAAATTCCAAATCCCTCCGCCTAACATCCGCATAGCTCTTTTGTCGACTCTGAGCGATCAACAAATTTTGCCGTATCTCACGAACCTTATCATGAGTCTGCTGCACCCACTCCGGACCGACCAAAGATCGCTCGCCAAGCACTTCCCAACACAAGGGGGAAATACATCTTCGGCCATACAAAGCTTCAAATGGAGCCATTCGAATACTTGCCTGATAGCTGTTATTATAAGCAAATTCAGCCAAGGCCAAATGATCCTCCCAGCTGCCCTTCCATGAGAGCACACATGCACGCAACATATCCTCAAGAGTTTGAATAGTGCGCTCGGATTGACCATCCGTTTGAGGGTGAAAAGCCACACTCATGTCAAGCTTGGTTTTAAGAGCACTGTGTAGACTCCTCCAAAAGTTGGACACAAATTTAGAATCCCGATCTGAAACAATGGATTTTGGCACACCATGTAACCTCACGACTTCCTTGATATACAAGGGAACCAAATCTGCAGCAGAGTTTGTCTTCTTCATTGGAATAAAATGAGCAACCTTGGTGAGTCTATCGATAACCACCCAAATTGAGTCATTACCACGTGGAGATCGTGGTAAACCCACCACAAAATCCATAGTAATGTTCTCCCACTTCCACTCAGGGATCTCCAAAGGTTTCAATAACCCTGCAGGTCTTTGATGCTCAGCCTTCACCTTCTGACAAATACCACAAGAAGCCACATATTGAGCTATGTCCACCTTCATACGTTTCCACCAGAAGCTCTCCTTCAAGTCTCGATACATCTTAGTCTCACCAGGATGTACCGTATAAGGACTACGATGAGCTTCACTCAAAATATCTATCTTTACTTCAGATTTCTGTGGCACACACAATCGGCCTCTGAAGAAAATGGTACCATCCTCCGCCATAGAAAATTCACGGGGTTTACCCGCCTCAATACGCTTGCGGACAGCCTGTAGCAAGCGGTCTTCCAGTTGCGCCTTACGCACACGCTCGCGCAAAGAGGACTGAATTAGCAATTGAGTTTCCTCATGTGCAACTCCCAAATAGCAGAAAGAGATACCCATACGATCCAAATCTGCAATCAAGGTTTGTGCCACCTTAGGAACACCAGTCCTACTAAGAGCATCTGCCACCACATTTGCCTTCCCGGGATGATATTGAATCCTAAGGTCATAGTCCTTTATCAACTCAAGCCATCTTCGTTGCCTCATATTCAGCTCCTTCTGAGTGAAGATATATTTAAGGCTCTTATGATCAGTATAAATATCACAAGTCTCTCCATAGAGATAATGCCTCCAAGACTTCAAAGCAAACACAACAGCGGCCAGCTCTAAATCATGAGTGGGATAGTTTCTCTCATGCTTCTTCAACTGTCTAGAGCCATAGGCAATCACCTTTCCGTCTTGCATCAACACACAACCAAGACCAATACGGGAGGCATCCGTATACACAGTGAAACGCTTGCCACTTTCGGACAAGGCCAAAATAGGAGCATTCACCAATCTATCCTTCAGAGTCTGAAAAGCGACCTCACAATCATTGTTCCATACAAAAGGAACACCCTTCTCTGTCAATCTGGTCATAGGCTTTGCAATGCTAGAAAAATTCTGCACAAAACGCCGATAATAACCAGCAAGACCCAAGAAGCTCTTAATGTCAGTGACACAAGCAGGCCTCTGCCATTCAACAACAGAAGCAACATTCTTGGGATCAACTTTAATACCATGTTGATTGATAACATGTCCAAGGAAAGCCACTTCAGAGAGCCAAAAAGCACACTTCTTCAGTTTACCATAGAACTGATTCTTCCGAATAGCCTCTAGCACAAGACTAAGATGTCTCTCGTGCTCTTCCGCTGACTTAGAGTAGATCAAGATGTCATCGAGAAAAACGACAACGAAGTCATCCAAGTACTCATGCAACATCCTATTCATCGCTTCCATAAAAGCAGCAGGGGCATTTGTTAGTCCAAAAGACATAACGATATATTCATAATGCCCATACCTGGTGCTAAAAGCCGTCTTCTCAATATCCTCTTCTCGTATTCTCAATTGATGATAGCCAGAATTCAAATCAATCTTAGAGAATATCTTGGCACCTCTCAGTTGCTCAAAGAGCACATCAATACGAGGCAAAGGATACTTATTCTTTATGGTCACCTGATTGAGGGCACGATAATCCACACATAGTCGCTTGCTTCCATCCTTCTTCTCCACGAACAACACTGGAAAAGCCCAAGGAGACTTGCTAGGTCTAATGAAACCCTTAGCAAGAAAATCATCCAGTTGCCTCTTCAACTCCACTTGCTCCTTTGGAGCCATTCGATATGGAGTCTTATGGATAGGTTGTGTACCAGGAACAACCTTGATCTCAAAAACAGCATCCCGTGTAGGCGGAATACCTGGGAGCTCAACAGGAAAAACATCTGGATAACGGCACACCACCGGAATATCCTCAACTCGCAAAGAAACTTCATTACCCTCTGCCAAAGTCCAAAGATAGCCTGTCTTTCGCACCCATCGATCCGAGAACAAGAAGCACAACAAAGAAAGGGTATACTTCAAAGCACCACCCTGAAAGACAACCTCCTGCCCAGAAGGCGCTTGCAACAAGACTGTCTTCCAAAAGCAAGAGATAACCGCTTGATATTGAGAAAGCCAATCCATCCCAAGAATAACATCAAACACGTCTAACGGAATAACCACCAGATTAGCAACAAAATCCTCATCTGCTAGGTGAACCACACAACCAGGACATACAACACTACTAGAGATAGGCCCTTTAGCAGAACTGACTATAATAGATTGCCCAATCTGTTGAATAGGAATACCCGTACGTCGCACAAAAGCCTCCGACACGAACGAGAAGCTAGCGCCAGAATCAAACAATGCATAAGCTTCAAAAGAATCAACAGATATAGTACCTGTCACAACATCCCCACGGCCTCTAGCATCAGCTGAGGGTAAAGCATACGCCCCTGGAATACGAGTCGAAGAAGAAGGTCCAGAAAAACCAGCCGGTGTAGGAGTCAAAGCAGTAGACGGAGAAGGACCCTGGTAAAGCCAGTACGCACTAGAAGCAGGTGCGTGTGAAGAGCCACCCGTCGAAGCCACTGCGGGCGTCGACACCAACTGTTGTGAGGAAGGTGCAGGCAAGTACTGCTGCAAAGGTGGCGCAGGCAAGTACTGCTGCACTGGTGGCGCGGGCAAGAACTGCTGCACTGGAGTAGTGTGCTGCATTCCAGGAGAAAAACCAACCATCATGTGTGCAGAACCACGCTGTCCAGAGGAATTAGCCACGGGCTCCCAAATCAGCTTGCTGTTCGGATTCTTTCTGCACACAACTTCTTTGTGATCCTTGCCACACCTGGAACACTGACCATTCCAACGGCAATCTGAACGGCGATGAGCATCACCACAGCGGAAACAAACCAAACCCAATCCCGGCTTAGCAACAGCCCGGAACTGTGTAGAGCTACCTCCAGAACCACTTCCCGAAGCACGTGAATTGCCACCATAAGGATGGTGACGATGGTTCTTATCCTTCTTCTGAGTAGGGCCTCCAGAATTACCCTTTCTGATCCTTCTGTCCTTGAGATTGATTACCTCCCCTAAGCTCGTCAGTGTACTCATCTTGCACCTCGACTCCCAAAGCCCGCTCAACAAGAGAGTGAAAGTCCTCCAGAACGAAAGCCCCAAGGACACGCCGAATGGAAGCCTTCAAACCCTTCCTGAATATCCTTGCCTTCTCATACTCATTATGTGCCACATGAGGCACAAAGCGCACCATCTGGTTGAATTCAACCTCATATTCAGCCACAGTCTTCTTGCCTTGATGGCACCCCTCAAGCTGAGTCTTCATCTTGTCCATGAAAGCAACCAGGTAGAATCTCCTCTCAAATTGAGAGACAAACTCACCCCAAGTGAAAGGTCCATATGCAGCAGAGCGAGATGACTGCACATTCCTCCACCATACAAGAGCCTCACCCTTCAGTAGCTGAGTGGCAAAGCGAACCCATTCAGTGAGTGGCACTTGAAAAGCATCCAGCTTGTCTGTTGTTGCAGAGAGCCAATCTGCAGCCTCAATAGGGGCACCTGAACCACCAAAATGCTCCAAATTCATGCCACACCAGTCCCTTAAGTCTAATGGACGATGAGGAACTGCTGCTGGTTGGGGTATGCCTTCGCCAACAGGAACACCTCCACCAACCGGAACGGCACCTCCAGCAGCACCAAGAGCAGGGCCACCAAGAGGAGGACCACCAGCTGGAGCAGCCCCAACGGCACCCCCAGCCTGACGGAGTGTAGCCATCTCAGCCCGTAACGCCTGCATCTCCGTTAGCACCGCAGCTAAATCCACGTTGGGTTGAGGAGCCTCATGAGCAGGCTCTTCCTCACCACGACCAGCACCACGTCCGCGGCCACCACGACCGCGACCGCGACGACCACGACCGCGATTCATCTATTGTCCACACAACAAGACAAACATCAATACAAACGACAATCATGCACAAAATAAAACGAGTGACCACCAATCATAATACATCGGTATAATAAAACCCAACTCCCCTCCTATACGTGCAAATGTGTCAATTTTATGGTGAGTCAAATTTTAACAACGCCGAGAATCTATAACCTAAGCTCTGATACCAACTGTAACACCCCAAAAAACAATACATAAGGATGCTACTAACCCCACATACAGCAAACAATTGAATTCATAAATAAATTGATAAATATAAGCAACGCGGAAGCAAAATAAAGATAGTTGGATAGGTAAAACAATAAAACATCACTCTAGCATTCATGAGTTCAGCAGCAACAAAAGTATAACCGTAATACGTTTAAACATCACTTCACAAGCAAAAGATAAATCAACAAGTTCCAACAATGACGATCATAAGTTCTTTATTATGGCTGCAAGTAGAAACTAAGAAAAAATGTGTAAAAGTGAAAGTATGTGCTGCTATTTCCCATCCCACGCTCATGTCCTTTGAACTCAAGCACACCTGAGGAAGAAAATGAATGCGCATGAGGTTTATGAAAAAAACCTCAACAAGTAAACGGCTTTAACAAGGTTATTTAAACCACGGTTTGATTAAACAACAATTTAAAAGATATCATCATAATAAGGTATCAACTGAAGTATAACTCCAATTAGATGATAAAACATCAATAACTTCATAATTCTGAACTTCTGTGCATATGCAAAATGTGAATGATGCAATGCAATGCATGACTTCTCTTCTACCCTCAAATCCGAACGATTGGAAGTGAGGGCTGCAACCACATTGCTCATTTCAACGTGCGTTGCTGTACCGGTACTTACCGCACCAACATCAGGCTACGGTGTCTTCTTATGCATCCAATGGAAAGTGCAAAAATGCAAAATTGTCATGTATGCACTTCATCATATACTTCAACTTCAATAGATGGAATTCATAATATATCCACAAATACTTCAAGACATGGAGATAAATATCCATTTAGCATGTTATCTGGCTATTGTGAAGCATTTAAAATTTAGTGGAGGCAAATCAAATAACAAAGTTAAAGCAAGGGACCACAGCGCTACGTTTACTTGCCTTCGCCAAATTCAAGAGAACGAACTAAGCTTGCTCCGAAGATGATCCACCTGAATATAAATAATTCTCAGCACCAAAAGGAAGCATACAAATAAAGAAAACATCGAGTAAAGCGCTCCTACGACCGCTCGCAAAAACAACCTCAAAAACAGCCCCACACGCCAAAACTGTCTACACAGGACAGTCAGCTTTATCTTTTTTTGTAACTATTTTTATACAACAGATAAACAGGTAAATGAGCAAACTATGATCATCTACAGGAAATTATCTACAACTTTGGTTTTCAACTAAAAAATGAATTCTGACCGTAACTCAGGTAAAACTGGGTCACAAGACAGGCATTCAGTTTTCTCGATGAACTGCAAACAGTCAAACTTCAGAAATTCATAAGTCCAGTTATACTCGACCAAAAACAGAGATTAAGCACTCTGTAGAAAGAAAAAACAAAGATCTAGCATAAACTATATTGCACGACAGACAAAATCAGCCTCTAGGATCACTATATAAGCCACGCAAAACTCAACGTCAAAACTGTAACAGCAGATCTGACGAAACTGACAGCCAAAATTCAGAGAGGCGTAACTTCTTCTATACTGAACCAAAAATTGCAAATAAATACTCCTCGGAAAGATAATCAGGTTATCTACAACTTTCGTGTTCATGAGATTCTCAGATTCAACAGATAAAAGCCACAAAAGTAAATCGAACTGCTACTGACCCTGACCGACCACTGCAGCAGCACAGATCGTGTGCAACAAAGTGATTAACGCTAAACTGCCGGCACTAAACAAGATCTAATTATTCTGGACGGACAAAGAAGAAATTCTTTCTCTGTTACCTAGGGAGGGTCACGAACCCTTTTTCTTCTCTACTGAATCGACCTCAACAATCTGCAACCCGCCTGCAAGTGCTTGCCTCTTAGGAGATCGCCTGCCCTAGCAACACGAAGTCCGGACTGCAGAAAGCCGCCGCCTCCTCACGATCGCCAAGGAGAACGCCAGGGAAAAACTACGTGGCTGTCCCTTCCCCTTCTCTATTGGGAAACGGACTCCATTAAGCCCAGGTTTAAAGTTCAATTAGCCCACTAATTAGGCCCAAATAAATTTTAGGCTGAATTGTATTTTCTGGGCGTTACAAGTTCTGACCCTCAGCTTCCGATCGGACGGCTCAGACAAGATCGACTCGTTCAGTGAGTGGCCCTGGGGACTGGCGAGAATCCGCGCCTGCAAGTTGTATCAAATCTGGCTCCAGTCAGAGTTTGGGCCTCCATCTCCAAGCTCCGAGCCCCGCCGCCGCCGCCGCCGGCGACTATGCCATTGGCGACCCTACCCTCCTCATCCGCCGCCGCCGTCGCTCATTTCCGGCGACCTACGCACCAGCTCGCTTATGTTAAAATCACTACTCCACACATCCCTCCGCTACAGACCGGCCCCATCTAGGCTCTTCTATTCCGCCGCCACCGCCGCCGTCTCCACCTCCGGTGCCCTAGGCGGCGGCGGCGGCGGATATGGAACCATTTCCGCAGTGCTGGAGATCGTCGGCCCCATCGAGCTCCTCTTCCCGGCCTCCGAGGCGCGCCTCTACGTGCGCCTAGTGCGGCGCTGCTCGCGCGACGCCCTCGCCGCGGGAACCGCCGCCGCCCATGCTCATGTAGTTAAGCGTGGATTTGTGCCCGACGTGTTTGTGTCCAACGTCCTGCTTGACTCGTACACCAAAGGCGGCTCCCTGGCGGCCGGACGCCAGTTGTTCGACGAAACGCCTCACAGGGACGTTGTGTCCTGGTGTACTATCATTGCCGCGCATGCCAGCCGCAGTCTCTTCGTCGAGGCAATCGGTCTGTTCAAGAAGCTCTTATCCTCTGATCAGGTGAAGCCAAACCGGTTTGTCATCTCGTCAGTGCTGAACGCTTGTGCCAGGTCTGGTGTCATGGAGCTCGGCCTCATGGTCCATGGACTGGTAGTCAAGTCTGGCTTGGGTGTTGACAGGTTTGTGGAAGTTGGATTTGTTGACATGTATGCGAAATGTGGCAATGTTGGTGATGCTGTTAGGCTGTTCAATGAAATCCCTGTCAAGAGTTCCGTTGCTTGGAATGCTATGCTTTCAGGTTTTTCTGAGAATGGTTGTTTCATGGAGGCTGCTGAGCTTTGTCAGGACATGCATAGAGTTGGCATGGCACTGGATGTGGTGACATTGAGGGTAGTTGCTAGTGTTGCCGCTACTCTGGGTATGTTTGAGTTTGCTAGCAACATTCATGTTCACGCACTTAAAGTTGGGTTGGAAACAGATTGTTTTGTTGTTTCTGAACTGATCAAGTCAGCCGGGAGGACAGGTGACACTCAGTATATTGGGAAGCTTGTTGCTGCAGTTAAAAGGCGTGACGCGTCTTTGTATACTTTGGCTATCTCAAGCTATCACTCAAACGGTTGTCAGGTTGAAGCGGCGAGACTTGCAGAAGATCTTCTTTCTTCAGGTCTCAGTTTAAGGGAAGGCGGCATGGTTACCGTAGTAGGCATATGTCACACAAAAGCGGAGGTTCAACAAATACATGCTTTTACTTTGAAAACTGGAAGGTTCAGTTATACTAATGTATGCAATTCTCTTATATCAGTGTATTCTGATCTTGGATCACTGATACACGCGGAATTGATCTTTAGAACTACAAAGTCACCAGATATTGTATCATGGGCTGCAGTCATGGCAGGTTGTGTTAAGAACCTTCAATATGAACAAGCATATGGTTATTTTAGAGAACTAAGCAACACAGGAGCACAGCCGGATCAGCACTGTGTTGCTACTATCATAACTGCATGCACAGGGCTTCAGGACTTGGACAATGGAAGGCAAATTCATGCTTTAGCTCTTAAACTCGGGATACTGCTTGTTGATTTCATAAGTGCATCTCTAGTTAATATGTATGCTAAATGCCATCACATTGAGGGTGCTGCTGAGGTGTTCTCCCATGCATCGTTTCAACATAATATTGTTGTAACTAATGCCATGCTCTCTGGGTATTGCTGGAATTCCCTGCCAGAGAAAGCACTTCAACTATTTTGCAGGGAATATCATTTTGGTCTGTGTCCTGATCAGTTCACTTTCTCAACTATTCTTAGTGCATGTGCCGAAACAGGAGCAAAGCATGCTGGTGAGCAGATCCACGGCCACCTTATAAAGATCGGTTCTGAATACTTGGACGTCATTGTTGGGAATGCCCTGATAGATCTTTATGTCAAGTGTGGATGCATTGCTAGTGCTTGTAGATTTTTTCATAGCATGAGGAGTTGGAACATGAATTCCTATGCCATGTTAATGTTGGGTTATATTCAGAGCAGCTGTAATGATGAAGCCCTTCAACTTTTCTCCAAGATGCAGCACAGTGGATTGCGTGCAAATCGCGTCACCTTTGCTAGAATCTTACGGGGATGTGCTGACCTATGTGCTATTGACTTGGGACGACAACTGCATGCTTCCATTATAAAGATGGGTCTGATTTCTGATGTATATGTTGCAAATGCACTTGTAGGAATGTACAGAAGATCTTGGGCTTGGGCCGAATCAAGAAGAAACTCTCAAGAAACTTTACCAAGAAATGGCCAGGAACAGAATAGCAAAGAAAGCTGCTCTTCAGAGCAAATGTATGCAAGCAGCACTCTTGAAGAAATTGGATTGTTCACATTGGACGAAAAGAAAGACCATGATACTGTTTCTGATGCATGGAAGATCTACACTAGTGCTGCTTCTCAATTCTATGAATCTCCGATTCCCATCCATGTGGTTGGACATGAACTTGATGGGATCAATACTTTGATAGGGGAGGGAAGGAGTGTCAAGTGCAACGAGAGTAGGCGTTTACTAAAATATAAGAATACCATCTATCAGCGAAAGGGACGTGGATCTGTTAAGTTATTTAGCTTGTTACAGGGAGGAAGCACTAAATCTGACCAATTGGTCCTCGTTGTTTTCACTGACAATAGATATTCAAAGATGAAGGATCCAGGATTTGTTGAGCTAGTTGGAAGATCTGATATTCCAGCACTTCGTTTTCCTCCTTGACAAACTAGCAGGACAAACACTGAATTGGATCTGCTGACAAGACAAACTGCCATGGTAGCATATTGGAGAAATGTGCAAGGAAAGCCAACCACGAACGTAGCCTTGATCATTCGACCCAGCAGAAGCTCCTCAGATCTACTCATCAAGAGTATGAACTTCACATGATCCACCCCCTGGGACCAATATCCCGCTGCATTTAGATGAGTTATTTTTACACCACTTTCGGGGAAACCAAATGTTGGTTCGAAGTTTTTCCAGTTGGTGGATGGTTACTTGCATGGACGATTGGAAGTATAAATCAAGAATAATAGTCGGTTAGTATGAAACAGATGACTAACATTCAACATTTTATTTGTACTATTTTATTTTCAGTTTTGGCGAACAGCTTGATATTGAGGCAATTTCTTTCATGCAGGGACACCCTCTCAATCATTTCAAAGATAGGAGGAAGTAGGCAGGGAAAATAGCCTGAGCTTTGAACAGCGAGGTAAGCAGATTGAAATTTTTCTGCCTATAAATTTTGTTAAAGAAACTTGGACGTTGTTTGAGCATATGCTTTTATGTGTGTCTCTTTGGCTGCTACTCCCTCTTATACAGTTAAAAATCGCCTTTAGTCTGTTCCAAGCGTAATACCAATACTGTGCATCATAACTAGAATCTTAACCACTTGTGCAGTTATTTTGCATCATCTGTTATTATTCATCAACTACTGTTGTAATTATGGAACCATTAAATCTTAAAAGAAAGTGAATATTTACCCAAGAACACGCTCTTAGTTAACATAATATTTGACACGTCGAGACCTATCTAGATGCCCAACTCATCACCTTTTGGCTTCATGACACTTGATCTGCCTCTGGCCTGCCATTGGTATTTAGTATGTACACCATGACGGCTTTCTCTTTCTTGGATTGTACTGAATTGAGAACACATGTGTGGCTTAATGAGTAATGACAACATGTGTTTATGACTAACTGACGTTGTTATAAATACTTGACCTACATCAGAGACCTACTTCCAATCTTAACAAAATAGAGCTCCAAAGAAATTATACATTGGGGGACTTACATTGTTTCCTTAAATTCTTGCATTTCATAAGAAATCACTTATCTATGTTGTCATTTCTGTACCATGAATGCCAAAACTACATTATTTGTATGACCGACAAGTCCATTCTTACTATGTTCATTTCTGTTTCATTTGGACAGGTACTTTCATTAGCTATTTAGCCTTGCATGAAAGAAAACAGATCATGTTTTTCCTTGCCCCCATCAGAAAATACGACAAATTTTAGTGTAAGACTGTCAACTCTCCTACAGCTGTGTATACCCGTTCTGTTATCACTCTTGTATAGTTTTCTTTCTTCCTAAAGTTTAACAATGATTTTTGTTGCTGAACATGTCTTAACATAATATGATGGTCTCAGCCAATGCATCATGCCTGATACACCATATATGTACCCGTTTCATGAGTTCATTCAGATTGGTACATCATATATGCAGCTCTAATTTGACAGTACTGTTGTATTTAGTTTGTTAAAATAAAACAGTAACATCAGTGAGTATTTTTTTGAGGTAAACATCATTGAGGATTATGTGACACTCATTAAACTGTTTAGTTGATCTATGGCATTGCATTTTTGTTTTCTAAGCCTTGTTCCATCTTCAATCTTGTTCAATAGCGTACACAACGAGCAGAACATTTTATAGAAGATAGGATCACACACTAATGTTTTTTCTAATCCATTTTCAGGTATCATCTAACTGACATGCACCTTATTTTTGGCTGGTGCACCTGAAATGTACGGTGTGCTACTAACTTGAGGCTGTTTACCGTCTATAACGAGAATTAGCTATAGACATAGTGATACTTGTACATTAGCTGCTGGATTCAGAAACTGTTTGAGCAACAACATCAGGGATCTCCCATGTTATCATTCGCTGATCCTACCAACCTGGTGAGTTTGGAACTTAAGGTCTTATCCAAGTGATTTGCAAGGCTTATTTTTCTGAACATGTTTCAATGCTGATCGATGTGTAGCATATATTTACATGGCGGTTGCTGCTGCTACAGGACATAGCAATAGAGCTGCTTAGTCAGCCGCACCATGGACAGGACAAGCATTTGATGATTTGAGAATCTGGCTCAATTTCTATCTGAAATAGAAGACGAGCAAGACTGGGTCTTTCAAGTTCCATTGGATCACGCTTCCAGATGCTATAAAGTGACCACCATAATTCAAGCAGAGGCGTTGGCCGCCGGCAAATGATACACCTCCCTCGGTTATACTGAAGCTGCCAATTTGTTAACAAGTCACAACTAACAGAATGTACACTGCTGTCGCCTGTAGACATGATAGCAGACATCCGGCAACGAAATGGTTGTCGTCTTGAGCTTGGCTGAAATGGCCCTCATTTGCTGTGTGATTGTTCACTTCGAATCCCATTTTCTCTGGGAGCAGCTAATTCTTCTCCTATGCCCTATACTTGGTTCCATCTGGCTGTTGAGATGAGTCAAGATGTTTCTAACCATAGCATTTGAGACACATGAATGAAGCAGTTTCCAGCTGCCATTTTATTTCATCCTCTTTTAAATGGGCCCTCCTATCCTATGCATCGTATTGCTTATCGAGGGTTGATCAAGGATGGCTCTCAATTACTAGCAGATATTGCATGATGTGAGTGAGATAGGCGGCACCGCAGCAATGCGACTGGCATTGGCATAGCGGCCCACGATAACGGCGGTGGCCTTCGCCTCAGGTGGCACAGCAACGCCGCGACGGCGCAGCTCATGGCCTGGGACGTGCTCGTGCGCGGGGGCTGCTCATGGTAGGCCGCGGCACCTGTGCACTCTGGTGGTGTTTGGATACCTTGACTAAAACTAGTCAGGTGACTAGAGACTAAAACCTTTTAGCCTCTCCCTCCCCTACTAGAACTAGCCTGACTAATTTTAGTCTTTTTTAATTTCCTCCTGTTTGGAACTTTAGTCACTAAAAATGACTAAAATTAGTCTAGTCTAGTCTCTAGTCAGGGTATCCAAACACCTTCTCTGTCACGGCAATGGCAGCGGACCGCGGACGTTCATCATGATCCCGTCCACGGTTAGTTCACTGAACAGGCCCACCTGTCAGCCGGCTAGCAAAACCCGGCTACTGTCCTTAAACCCTCCATTCCGGCCCACGACACCACGCGAAGAAATCTCCGCACGCTACCTCGCCTCCATCTCCGATGCCAGCGCACTCCACCACCCTCCTCTCCCCCAAGCCGTAGCACCCCACCCACCGCCCCAAGCCCTCAACCCTACTCCGCTCGCCACAAACCGCCGCCTCCTCCTCTCCTCCTTGCCTCATGGCGCCGCACCCCGCCGCCGTCGCGGCCGCGGCGGTCTCCCTCGCGATCGCCGCCGCGGCCCTGTTCCCGCGCCCCGCGTCGGCGTCGGGGGCCGCGGCCGTGGGGGTGAACTGGGGCACGATGATGTCGCACCCCATCAACCCTCCCGCGGTGGTCGAGATGCTGCGCGCCAACGGCGTCGACCGGGTGAAGCTGTTCGACGCCGACCCGTGGACGGTCGCCGCGCTCGCCGGGTCGGGCGTCCAGGCCATGCTCGCTGCGCCCAACGACCAGCTCGCCTCCCTCGCCCACGACCCGCGCCGCGCGCGCGAGTGGGTCCGCCACAACGTCACCGCCAACCTCGACGCCGGCGTCGACGTCAGGTATATATACCCACGAACTACGACCCGCTCCTCTCCCTACCTCACGCGCGCAGACTGGCCTGCTCGATGGATTAGCGCGGAGCGATGTCGCAGCCGGGTGTGCTATTTGCTATGCGCGAGTGTTTAGTTGCCGAGGCGAGACGTGTTTAGTTGCTATGCGCGTGCGGAACGCGCGTGTGGAACTGGAAGTTGCGTGGCGCGAATGGGGCGCGGTGTGTGCGCGGAAAATGTTTGATCGAATGCGACCACGATAGCTCATGGAGTGGGGTGTCCTGGTGGTTGCGTGGATGTTGCAGAGTGATGTTCATGTTTTTCCTGTTCATGCGAAATGGATGGTATGCTTGTGCTGTTGTTGTTCGGTTCAGACATTTGGGCCTTTCCCATGTGTTTGGAACAGAGGGAGGATGTTACTTGTGCACGCAAGTGCAGTAGTGAGCATCCCGTAACTGTTGTGTCAGATGTACTGCTTTCATATGCGTGACAGTTACATGGTTCGTGCTGCATGTAGAGCATCAAGCCTTGAATTGCGGGTTCACCTTATCAACTGTTCTTTGTTCATGGTTTAGTAGGACTGTGCTCTGATTTGTTCTGAGATGTTGCACGCAGAGCATACATGCAGCATGTGATGTGCTTAGGAGTGTGCCATGCACATGAGATGAAATATTTCATATGCATAGTAATGTTATGCATGGCCTTAACACAATGTGAGTAGATCAATAGAAATAGGCTGATCAAGCGGTCTACTACTTATAGGTTTTGCATTATAGGTGTGCAAGAAAATCAAGATGCAGATTTTACTGTTTGACTTAAACTGATTTAAAGCGACATTCTTGAGAATTATATTGTGGCTTTGTAGTAATGTAGATTTGTTTTACTGGTTAGGGTACCGAGGAACTGTAATGTATATGGCACACTAAAATTTGGTATTCTGGAGGTCTTCTGGACTTCAATGGCTCTACCAGTGAAACTATAGTGTCATGTTTGGCTATTGAGCGTTGTGCTTCTATTTTTCACCAAATCACAACATTTTGTGCATGAATAGCTGTATACTATATTCGCAGCAAAAGTTTTGTCTTTATCCTTAGGATAATGCTTTAAAACTAGCATGGGTTTCAATTTTTAAGATACAGAAGGCACAATGTACCACCAATTCACTATCCAGATCCATGTGATCCTAGCATATTTAGATGAATTGGACGAAATTGTTGTACTAAAAGTTATGCTAATTACTCTCTTACTCTTTTTCCAGCAATTTTACATAGTAATCCTACTTAACAATCCTGCTACCTTCGTTATACTTAATTGTTCAGGTATGTGGCTGTTGGCAATGAACCTTTCCTTAAGAGCTACAATGGAAGCTTCATCAACATTACCTTTCCTGCACTCAAGAACATGCAAAGGGCTCTCAATGAGGCTGGTTTTGGGCAGCGCATCAAGGCAGTTGTACCGTTGAATGCCGATGTCTACAGCTCCCCTGCTAACCAGCCAGTGCCATCTGCTGGGAGTTTCCGCGCAGATATCAATTCGCTCATGGTTGACATTGTTAATTTCCTCCATATGAATGATGCACCCTTTGTTGTTAACATCTACCCGTTTCTCAGCCTGTACCAGAATCCCAACTTTCCGCTAAATTTCTCCTTCTTTGATGGCCGTACGAAACCAGTTTATGACGAAGGAATGGTATACAGCAATGTGTTTGATGCCAACTTTGACACTCTTGTTTGGTCATTAAGGAAGGCTGGTGTTCCTGACATGAAGATCATTGTTGGTGAGGTTGGCTGGCCAACAGATGGTGATAAGAACGCCAACGTCAAATACGCACAGAGGTTCTACAATGGTTTTCTTAAGAAGATGGCCAAAAATGTCGGCACACCTCTGAGACCTGGTCGCATGGAAGTTTACCTGTTTGCGTTGATTGATGAGAACCAGAAGAGTGTACTGCCTGGACGCTTCGAGCGTCACTGGGGACTATTTACCTATGATGGAAAACCAAAGTTCTTTATGGATGTAGGTGGAAATGGCCAACTTATTGGAGTAAAAGGAGTGCAGTACTTGCCAGCACAGTGGTGTGTATTCAACAAGGATGCAAAGGATAAGTACAAAGATCTGCCAGCCTCTGTGAACTATGCATGCTCAAATGCAGATTGTACGCCACTGGGGTATGGGTCCTCATGCAATGGTCTCAGCCATGATGGTAATATATCATATGCATTCAACATCTATTTCCAAACAATGGATCAGGATGTCAGGGCTTGTTCTTTTGGAGGACTTGCAGAGATCACAACAACAAATGCATCACAAGGAGGGTGCTTGTTTCCAGTACAGATTCTGAGTGCTTCAGGAAATGTGGTGCCACTGATTTTTCTGCCTATGTCCTTGGTTCTTCTGGTTTCTGTATTCACTCTAATATAGACATGGGACCAGAGGGGATCAGTAGTAAGCGCTGAAATGTTCAGTCAATGAGGCTAGGTTTGCACATGACAGGAAAGTGCAGAGGATTGCAGAAGAATTTCTTTTTTTTCCCTTCATCTTTCAAAAGTCACTCATGATGATGCCGATAGGCGAAGATAACAACGTAGAACAGAAGATTTTATTTCTGCGGTGCTGGTAGTAATACTGTGCCTGCACTGATGATGAAGCATCTACAAACTGGCATATGGGACAGTAGAATTTAGTTTATGATCTTGTAGTGTATAGTTCTGAATCTCTTACAACATCAGTGGCTAAGTTGGCCAGCATAGTTTACAGCAGGATGGCTTTCAGGTCTTGTATCGATGAAAAATTCTGATGCTATCTGTTCACTGGGCAATAACCATTGATATATGGAACGAGCAATTTTTGTCGGTATACCTGTGATGCACTTGCAGATTTGGTCTTGTTTTGATGTATGAGCTAATGAACATGTATTGTTTTGTCGTGACAGCTAAACTGATGAGCATGTGTATGTTAGTTTTGTGTATTCAATAGCTTCTCTAAGAACAGCACATATTTTTGGCCCCTTCTCCGCTCTTTCTCGACAGTGTGATCAATTTTCAGCTTCCTTTGTTCCTTTTGAGGATATTTAATTCTGCTCATTGGTTCCCTTTGGGCAAGTTCATTCAGGTTCAGGTGTCAGCATTTCACTTTCTGTTTTTGCATACCCTGACATGATCTGCATTTACTCCAAGAGCATATATGTATGATGCAGACAGAAAACAACAATACAGCTGCAGGTATTGGAAATGAGACTAAACTTCACTTGTATCCATTTTTAATTTCGCAGGAATCTGGTCCAACTATTTGTGATCCAAAGCTCCATCATCGAGCTTAGTGGGAGGGAATAAGAGATGTAAAAAGCTCTGGAATGGTAGGCTTCTGACAAATAATGATTCGTGGCATAATTTTCAGTTAATTCGAAACTGATACTTGTCAAACTGCGCATCTTTTTTTTTTTTTTTTTGATCATTCAAACTGCGCATCTGATGCAGTTTGTGGCGGGGCCAATTAGAAACAGTTCAGGGTGCGTGGTTCTGCATTTTGTTTTATGGCCCCCTTCATCTGAGGAAATTTGCAGTGGAGAGCAGCAACACCATTGCTTTGCAACAACGTGTTGCGATGAAGTTCTGCTGTTGCTTGGACCAAGGATACACGGGTCAGTTGGCTATGCTTCCTGCCTACGTGGACGGTAAGTTCCATCTCATGGGGCATCTGTATCTTATTAGCCTCTTTTACATGGTTACTCCCTCCGTTTTTAAATTGTTGTCGCCATTGACTTTTTTTGCTATGTTTGACCATTCGTCTTATTCAAAAAAGTTTGAAAAATATCATATATTTTGTTATGATTTGTTTCATCTCCAAAGTAAGTTTAAACATAATGTATAATTTTGCATATTCGAACATATATTTTGAATAAGACGAATGGTCAAACATAAATAAAAAAGTCAACGGCGACAGCAATTTAAAAACGGAGGGAGTATCTCTTAATACATGTAATTTTACACTCGAGCCCCCATAGTTTGTTTCCCTCTAAGCAAAGGTTGTTGATTGATTGATTGCGGTGTGGTGTGGATAGATACCAGAATCTTGTGTTTTTCAATTGAGAATCTTAAATCCACAAAGGACCCATAGCTCTCACAGTTTGCAATAAAAGGATCTAGAGTGGGGCCCATGTTATTTTATTCTCTCTCTAATTAGATACTTCAAGATGTGGTCATGTGGAATTCTAGCTCTTCGGAGCATTTGCTCACTCAGAAAATTGGAACAAGAAACAAGAAATCCAATATGCTTGCCAGCAAGAAACTTTCTTCTGTGGTATTGAATTGATATGAGTGGCGACCGATAACAAGAGTAGTAAGCACAGTGGAAAATCCATCCCTGTAAGCAATTTCTCCTACTTATTTGGAATGTATAATTCGATTTCACGTGTCTGATTCCATCCCTGTAACCGATTACCCGTCACAGAAAATAGGAAGAAGTTTGACTTCCAAATAGGGCTGTCTGATTCCTAGAATGTGTAGGTGTAGGCAAAGAATTTTCTTGGTGTACTGTTGAGTTGTTGACCGAAATGGAGCACCGTACGCAATTTCTTAATATTTGAAGGGCGGGTGTGCAAAAGACCCCCAAGCAGTCTTTTGCCAAAATACGCTCACACCGTTCTGTTCTGTACCGGCCCCCTTCCCGGAGAAGATACCAAAGCAACCGAAACACGCGCGCGCGCGCACGGCTCGCGCTCCAACACCCAGATCCCTCCCATTTCAGGAAAAGAAAAGATTCGGTGATGGTGGCGAGCGAGAACCAGCAGAATCCGGCCGAAGCGACGCCCGCGTCGGCGCGGTGCATCCCGAAGGAGGCGCGGCAGCTGCTGCACGAGCTGGCGGCGGAGTGGGAGGACGTGCCCGACTGCCGGGCGCTGGAGGTGGTGCCGCTCCAGGGCGCCATGACCAACGAGGTGTACCAGGCGCGGTGGGCCACCGGTGCGGAAGGCGAGGAGAGGGAGGCGAGGAAGGTGCTGGTGCGGGTGTACGGGGAGGGCGTGGACCTGTTCTTCGACAGGGAGGACGAGGTGCGCACGTTCGAGTGCATGTCGCGGCACGGGCACGGCCCGCGCCTCCTCGGCCGCTTCCACAACGGCCGCGTCGAGGAGTTCATCCACGCCAGGGTGCGCATTCGCCTCTTCTTTCTTCCTTTCTTTCTTGTTCGAAACTCTCTTGTCTGCTTCTAGCATCGTTCTTGTCTTACCCTTGTTTTCAGTTAACCTTTCTTGAATTCTTCACGGCCTTGTTCTTTGGAATCTTTTGCCGATTTTTGGATGGTAACTTGGAAGTTGGAAATGGGTTCAAAATTTTGTTCGTTTACTTTGAACCTCCACTTCGTTGATCCCTTCTTTGATAACATCACAAGTGTTTGATTCGTTCAAAAAGAAAGACATCATAAGTCCTTGCTTCGTTGTAAGAGGTAGAGATTTTTAAGCATTAGTAACCAACAGAAAAGATAGTATTGTATTTTCTGCATGACTTCTTGGACTAGGCAACTGCTTTCCTTGATTGGTGTACTGGTAGATAACATTTTATTAAGAAATGTATGGATGCGAAGTTGTTGTCATTCTTTGAAATCTTCCTCCCCTGATGATGTAAACGTGCACTGTACTATCGTAAATTTCAACAGTTTGACCTTTGGAATCTTATTTTAATTCTGTGGGATTGGGAATCTTATCCGAAAACGACCATTAAAAGTCTTTACGCATTGAATGCACCAATTTGGTATCTTTTGATATAAAAAAATCCACCAATTTGGTAGTACCACCTCTATTTTTCTTTGCTTGTTTGTATTTTAATTGCTTTCTTATTATACTTATGCCAGAAACATATACTAATTGCTTGGTTCTGACTTGCAAGGCTGATAGGCTTTTGTCACATTTTGACATTTCGGCTTGTGACTTTGTGAGAACTGAGAAGAAACTGATTATAAGTATCACTCATTATTGCACCATTTTCTTGCACCAGCTTAAGAATAAAGCATCGTATTCTCTTTTAGTGGCTGAAAAGAAGGACAAAACATGCAGAATTAGTATTCAGAATTTTCATGAGATACGTTAATAGGATGAGAATCCCAACATATTAATTGTGGCGAAAAGCTTATTCAAATATTCCTTTCAGACACTTTCAGCTGCTGACCTACGTGACCCAGAGATTTCAGCCATTATAGCTTCCAAATTGAGGGAATTTCACAACCTTGACATGCCAGGTTCAAAAGATGTGCTCATTTGGGAAAGATTAAGGTACTGCCGAACTTTTTCGCTAAAAATATGTTCTGGTGGTGTAGTACTGTAGCATGGATTGTGAAACGAAGCATATCATCAGAGTGAAGTGCTAATTGCACGCCTACTTTCATGTTCCCTAGGAACTGGCTCAGAACTGCCAAGAGTTTGTGCGCCTCTGATGAAGCCAAAGAGTTCTGCTTGGATAGCATGGAGAAGGAGATCACTGCATTGGAGAATGAATTTTCAGGGGAACCCCGGTGCATAGGATTTTGCCATAATGATCTTCAGTATGGAAATATCATGATTGATGAAGATACCAGACTTCTTACCATCATTGTAAGTTTTTGTTAATTGGCATGTGTACACATCGTTGCATCTCTGCATTGGCCTTCAGCACAACACCTTGCTGTCATACTACTGCTCAAGGACTGAAGATTTCTTTGTTATTAATCTCCATGCTCCGAGTCTGTCGTATCTGTTTATGAACCTGTCGCTTCGTTTCGTCTTGTCACCGACTATCCCATTTGCCGTTACCCAAGCAAAATTTGATATGTACTGTTTTCGTTAAAGTAAGACACATACTGTCTCGATCTTAAGTAGATCCTATCACGCCATTGCAGGATTACGAGTATGCAAGTTTTAACCCAGTCGCCTATGACATTGCAAACCATTTCTGTGAGATGGCCGCAGACTACCATTCCGAAAAGCCACATATACTGGACTACGATAAATACCCAGGTACGTCCATGTTTACAGCTTGAACTCTGCACTGTTATTTCCCTTTTGGCTGTCATGATAAGCCGCTATCTATTCATTATCCTTTTCTTTTCCCTACCGCGACAGACTTCAATGAGCGAAAGCGGTTTGTACAGACCTACCTATCCTCCACAGGTGATCATATCTTTATCATCAACCTCGCTTAATCTCTTTATTAGTTCCATTCATTGAAAAAATATCTTTACCAGTTACAAAATAAAATTTCTCTATATGATTCTCGAACTTCTAGCAGGTGAGGAACATGACACAGAGGAAGTTGAAAATCTGATCAACAGCATCGAGAAATACACCCTCGCCAGCCACCTGGTTTGGGGCCTCTGGGGAATAATTTCGGTCGGTTTTACTACCGCAATTTTCGTCACTTGTTCCTTGCTGTAAGCCTGAAACTTGTGTCTGTTTGCTGCAGGACCATGTTAACGATATTGACTTCGACTACAAGGAATACGCGAGGCAAAGGTTCGAGCAGTACTGGTTGAAGAAACCGGCAATGCTGAATTCTCAAGTTGCTGAATAAATACCAGACGATCAGGTTCTGCACATAGCTTGTCCAGTATTGTTGAAGCATCGAGGTCTGTCACGGGGTACTGTGTTGTGAGGAAAGGCTACACCCAAAGTTCACAGTTCAGGCTGTCAGGGAGATTGGGGCTTCGTTGGTTGGCGATTCCGCCGTTCATAGTAGTGTCTAGGCGACGGATGTTAATAAAGCCTAGATCGCTTGTTGTACGATGCAATGATCAGTTTATGTAGGTGCCTGCTTGTCGTTAGTTCTAGGGCTGTTGTGCCTTCAGTAAATGGCCACTTGTGTAAATCTTCTTTCTTTCTTTTTTTTTCCATCTACGAATGCTTAAAAGTACATCATGAACTGCATCATCTAACGAGTGGACTTCGGTGAAAAATTGGGGAAGAGGCGACTGTTACAAGAATGCATACTAATGAACTTGTTGTCAAGAGACGAACAATTGCAACCTCAAAGCAGTAGATAGCGTGCACGCACATAGATGTTCCCCCACGACCTCACCTCAGACTTGCTGCTCACGAACTGTCGCCTATGCGGTGGCCATGGTTGTTAAAGCTTCATTATCGCGTAGCTGGTTTGACTTGGATGAGGATCGGGCCACAATTTCAGCTTAACCGCGTAGTTTTTTTTTTTTTTTTTTGAGGGGTCTCTGCATTGTTAGTTTCCTTGTCTTTTTTTTTTTGGATCCTGCTAGTTTCCTTGTCTTGATATGGGGACTCGAGGCCTGAAATTCGAGTCAAGAAGCCTACTCGTCTCCCGCTTGCAGTCCAGCCCGTGAAAGCCCGTGACACCTGGGCCAACTGCCCGTGAAAGAAGAAGAATCGCGAGCCCGTAACGTAACACCCAAGCCTCCGTCTCCGTCCACGCGCCGCGCCCACTGACGCGACGCCGCCGCCGCCGCTCCGCGCTAGTTATATCGCGCGGGACCCCGAATCTTAGCGGGGTACTTGCCTAGTTCTCGATCTCTCGTCAATCGCCGCCTTCCTCGTGGCTTTCGCCGCGCCGCCTTCTCTGCTGCGGGGCTCCAGGACCGGGCGCTTGGTTGTGCGTTGGGGAAGAGAGTGATGGCGAACAGCGAGTATGAGTACGTGAAGAGGGAATTCGAGTTCGACCGCCGCCTCCCGCCCTCCAACTGGATCGTCGTCCGCATCGACGGCTGCCACTTCCACAGGTACACTTCTTGGCATAACTAAGAAAGTGAATTGTATAGTATTGTGTTCACAGCTATTTAGTGATTAGTAAACCTATGCAGGTTATTGTTTCCGGTATTGTTATTGCATAGTCTCTTTCTGTTGTTTGTTTGTTTTAGCTTTGATTTGCACTCTGTGAGCTATATTGTTTTTCTTTCTATCCACTAATTTCAGTTCTCTTCTGTAGATTCTCGAAGATACATGCCTTTGAGAAACCAAACGACCAGAATGCTCTAAGATTGATGAATGCTTGTGCCACTGCTATGCTCGAGAAATTCCCTGACATAGTCTTTGCTTATGGTGTAAGTGATGAGTACAGGTACAACATCCTCTCGTGAAGGTTCCAGTGTGACATTGTATTCAATATCAGTGTTGTAATGTGAAAAGAATCACTATTTTGAATTTCTTGGCGTCCATCCTTTCTTTTCCATGTGACTGATTGGGCTAAATTAAACGTTGTTACATATAATGTTTAATTGCTCTTCAATAGTAAATTTCTCATATTCTTGTTTACTTTGCAGTTTTGTTTTCAGAGAGGACACTGAATTCTATCACAGACGAGAAAGGTAGCTGACTTCTTCGTTGATAATTGAATGTTAATTTGTGGAAATTGCCTCTTGTTGCCCTAAAAAAATGCCTCTTGTTTTTTTCCTGTGAGCAGTTGTTCGTGGAACATGATACTAACTTCTCTGCCAATAATTGCAGCAAAATCCTCTCACTGTGTGTTTCTTACTTCACTTCTGTGTATGTGATGAAGTGGAAAGATTTCTTTCCTAACAAAGAGTTGAAGGAGCCACCATATTTTGATGCGCGAGCTGTGTGCTATCCAAATTTCAAGACTATTCGTGATTATTTGGCATGGAGGCAAGTGGACTGTAAGTTACTGGAACCGCAAACGAACTTTTTCTCTTTAACCAATGAGACACATTGTGCAATCATTTCACCAAATTTGCATCATATCTACCAAATTTGTAAAAACTATGAAGCTTTAGCAACTTACAAAACAGAAGATGTAGTACAATCTATATATGAGTGGAAATCAACCAGTAACGTTTTAGTTGACTTATGCACAAGCTTCTTGTTTCTGCCTTTCAGGCCATGTAAATAATCAATACAATACCTGCTTCTGGATGTTGGTGAAATCTGGAAAAAGTGAACAAGAGGCTCAGCTAGCATTGAAGGTAGTATAAATTTTCTAGAGTTTGAGATACCCTTTTTGTTGCAATTTTATAATTCCTGTTTTGCATCCATCTTCTGTTCTTTTAGGGAACGTTTGCAAAAGACAAGAATGAGTTGCTTGCTCAACAATTCCAAATCAACTATGACGATGAACCGGCTATGTTCCGAAAAGGGTCCAGCGTTTACCGAGAGAAGGTAATGCTATAATTCAAGCATACGAAAAACTTTTTTGCTGTTAACGTTTTGCAAATAAATATAGGTAGAAAAAATTGTGAAGGCTGATGATTACGAGGATCCTATAAAAAGAACACGATTGGTGCTTAAGGAGGAGCATGTTGATATTATAGGGCCTGAGTTTTGGCAAAATCATCAGCACATTCTTCGAGAAGGTTAGTTTTAGTTACTCAAGTTTTAGCATCCTTTCAACTCTAGCTGGAGTTATGAATGCATATAGCATTGACCTAACTAGTATGTTTGGGAAAAGGAAAATTTCGGCACGAGTTTGTGAAGAAGTTTGACATCAACCACATGCTTCCACCTTGTAACTGGATTGTTGTTCGTATCAATGCCTGCCAATTTGATCAGTGAGGAAGCCTTGTTTCTTTTTATGTATATTCAAAAAGCATGTTGCATTCTCTGTTGGATAGCTATACTACCTTATTTAACAGGCTGAATTCAAAATTTTCCTCAGATTCTCGGCAATTCATTCATTTGACAAGCCAAATGATGCTGCTGCTCTAAGGTTGATGAATGCAGCTGCTTCCTCGATGATGGAGCAATACCCTAGCATTGCCTTTGGTTATGGTTTTGGCAACGAGTATAGGTACGGAGTGCCTCTTTAAGTGTTATTCTTGTAGGGGATAAAACAAAGCCTGTGTTTCCATTCTCATATACTGAAGTTATCTGAAAGTTCAAGACAAACATTACTTATGGTGATGATTCTTATTGTATTGTTGTTGGTGCAGCTTTGTGTTGCATGAGAAGACTGAATTATATCAGAGACGAGAGAGGTAGTTATCATTGTTATGCATTTATATGGTAGTCATGATTTTAAATGGTCAATCCTTTTGATAAATCACGCCAACCTCTTTTGCAGCTTACTCCTCTCCTCATTTTCATCACATTTCACTTCTCTTTACATGATGAAATGGAAAGAGTTCTTTCCCCATAAGGAATTGATGCAGCCACCACGCTTTGACGCAGAAGTTCTGTGTTACCCAAAACTGAAACTCTTATATGAATACTTGTCTTGGAGGCAAGCAGAATGTAAGTTACTCTTCATGAAAAGACAAGCACAACTTGTGTGGATTTATCTGTTCATCTGTGTTAGAAGTAATCCTTGTGTTTCTGGAATATAGTAGAGTCTAGTAAACTAGTGGTATGTTCTGGAATATTGTAGACCTGCTGTAATGGAAGTGCCTCTAGCTTGCTAGCTGCTGTCCAGCCCCCCCAGCCCCAACAATCTGTGGTGCTTTCAAGCACTAAGGTTCGATATATGCTGATTGATGTCCACGCCCCTTCAATTTTCTTTGACAATATCTTAGTACCAGGACTTAGCTATTCCTTCATGTATAATAAGCGGCAAGAACATAGACATGAACTGACTCGTTACATCCGCTAAATTTCAGGTCACGCTGGCAACCAATACAATACATGCTTTTGGATGTTAGTGAAATCCGGAAAAGGCGAAAAGGAAGCTCATGAGATATTGAAGGTTTTCTATCACCTTTTTCGCAGTTAAAATAATTTTCCCTCGATCTTGTTTGCTTCCATGTCTGTGTGTCACTGTGTCCTCTAACGCTTTAGTTTTCTTCACAGGGAACATTATCAAAAGACAAGAACGAATTGCTTTTTCAGCAATTTCAAATGAACTACAACAATGAGCTAGCGATGTTCCGAAAGGGTTCATGCATTTATCGGCAAAAGGTAATCTTACTGTTGTGTTGTTTATGCTGCGTTTGCACTAATGTAGTAACGCAGAAGGGCGATTTAGCTGAACAACATTTACCAGTGGTTGAGAAGGAACTTTGAACATCATAAATGCTGGCTTGAAGTTCTGGATTTGTTTGGCCTACTCTAGTACTCTGTCATTGATACTGTTCTCTGAATCCAGTTTGTTGCAAACGAGTTCTTAAAACATTGTGTCTACATCACAACGATTAAAATGAAATTTGGCAAGAGTTGAATTTCGAAAGTGCTCCCATTCCAGTCTCATCATTTAAATGGTCCCGTCACAAATATCTGCAGGTTGAAGAACTTGCAAATATGGAGGGCAGCGAGAATTCCACAAGAGGAGAAGGGTGGGCTGTGGACCACGTTGACATGGGATCTGGGTTCTGGCGAAAGCATCCGTGGATACTTTCAACTAGTGATTACAGTTAGTCTGAATTGATACGTGATTATTACATTCTTGGTTCCCCGAGAATATTGTGTTAGTTGTGTAATGTTGTTCATGGGTCTAGAAAAATGCTGCCAGTTCTATTGAAAAACATAATTCTAACATACAAACATTTCGAATTCCTTTAGCACAAGGATGAGAAAAAATCATGATGTACGGCTCAGAAGCTGGACAGCCTGCAAGTAAGGCTAAAAAAGAGAGATCAAGGCCTGTGCTGAAGTGATATGCCTAGATGATCATGCGGATTGCGGGCCCTATAAAAGACAAAGGTAGTAGACATGATTCCAATACATCAACATTATTGCCCCCTTTGTTCCGAAAATAGGAAATGAAAAATCACACGGCACCGCCCAGCTTATCTCTAGTACTAGTGTTATGAAAAGGGAAGACGAAATTGAAAGCGTGTCCACATGGTGCTGTGCATTGAGATACACCAAAGCGGTGATTGAGATTTTGATGACCCGCCAACGGTCCAAAACTACACGCAGCTGCGAATAGGTGAGTGAATTCTAGCGGTCTAGCCTGATGATGACTGAACATAGCATGCGAGTATGTGGCAGTGCAGTACATGAAGCAAAGTTAGCCCACGCATCCCAGTGGCTCTTTGTGAAGCTATGATCGATGTTGCTGTACAGCTTGCCTTGAGGCCTTATTCGTCTTGTGCTAGTACAACAGTGGGATAGTTCTTGGCCACTCGTATTTCATCTCAGTGGCATTTTGTTTGACACCTGTCCCAAAGGTACAATAATTCACATCAAAATGTCATCTTTACCCCTCTCTCCTCACAAGAGAGGCCTCCAGTTTATCTTCCTCCCGGTGGCAAAGGGCCAAAAGGCAGCAGACACCCCGGCCCTCGCAGTGTCAAACCTCCACTGATAATACCCTTCCCCCTTTGCTCCAAGCCACCACCGCCGGAAGGCATTGCGAGGTAAGCTTCCATCTCTTTTTCGTCGTCTCTTCCTCCAATCCATATGAAAAATTGTTGCTTTCGTGGTTTACTGGTGTTGGCGTAAATGTACTCCGGTGTTGGTTTGTTGCAGTGAGAGGGTGGGGTAAAGGGAAGAGCCTGAGCATCCTATTGTGTTGCTCGGTCGGTGATCAGGAATTTTCCTTTCTTTTTAGAGGAATTTTCCTTTCTTGTTATGAGAGTTGAGAGGGGTCTTTTTTTTCCCCATTATTCGAGAGACTGAGTTCAGTCGACCCGTGGAGTGGCTTTTACATCCTGATCTATCTCTTTGCTTAAGTGTACTTCATGTTTTCGTGGCAATAATTTGCCTGAAATTTTCGCTGTTTTTAACTTCTTTTTGTTTTTTTCAACGTGCACGATTCTTTCAGTTATTTAACTTTGCATTATGTACTTCCGGCATGATAACTGATCTCTCTTTCAGTTGATTCCGAGGACGAGGTGGCGTGGAAATATGGGGAATGCTTGCAGCGGAATCCCGAAAAGGGGAAGGATTGCAGATGCAGGGGACTCATCCGTTGCTGATGCCTGTAAGAATTTTCTTTCTCTTCTCGAAATTTTGTTGTTTTTTTTTTTTTTTGTGCGAGGAGAAATTTTGTCGATTGTTGATTGAATTGTTGCGCAAGGACGTTGTTTTGCCACCTTATCGGTGTTGTTGATCGATTTCTGTTTTAGATTCAGGTCGTTCCTTTTGCTGGCACAACTGAGATGAAATTAGGACTAATTCTTATACAAAAGGAGTACAGCTACAGCCTATCGATTCAGATTACGCATGATCACAAATAAATGTGTTTGCTATTTTCATTCAGCTAATTGGAAGTTAAATATAATACAATTTTCTCTGTATGCAGAACTATTATGCTTATTTCCGTTACCATTAGATGAATTTTCTGTTTATGTAATTTTTTTTGCATTAGCTAAAACACAGACCTAACCATAGCACACATCGTACTTTTATATATCTTCTGTAATTTTGAGTTATTGCCCTTGTATTAATTCCAGCTTGTTCACTGCTGAGGAAGACTCATGATCCAACTTTCGTGTGGAAAATATGTGGCTTTTCGGCTCTACTTGAGAGGGGTGCTACCTTTGCCCTCTCAGATTATTTCCTCTGCTGCGGATATAAATGGTATGCATCCTAATTCCTAATTCAAAACAAACCCATATCAAGCAAGCATCAGCCAAAATATAATTTAGTTTGTTTTGGAGATAAAATACTTGTCTATTGACAGTATTGATTAACTAGCAATTAGCCTCAAATCATGTTCCAATGAAGTAATAAGCAGTCCCTATAGTGGTCATTTGTTTTCTGCCTCTAGCCGGCAAGAGTACTGTCCATCATATATTAAGATGATTTGTTTATTTAGTTATAGTCTTGAATTATAATCTGAGCTGGTCTTCTGGTTTTAATTCATTTACCAGGTGCCTGTATGTGACCCCAATGCATAAACAGTCCTGTGACACAATTCCATATGTTGCTCTTTCGCTTTGTGTACTCCGAAGCAACTTGAACCCAGGGGTCACGATAAATGCAGAGTTCGAGCTTTCTGTTTTCAACCATTCGACCAGAACGTATAGTGCATGTGAAGGTAATTTTCAGAACTCTTCCTCTCTTTTTTTTCTTCGAGAGGATTACATATTGCAACGTTCTTTTTTACCAAAAGAAACTCCACTGTCTCCTTTTTTTTTGGTGGGGTGGGGGGGGGGGGGGGGGGGGGGGGGGCTGAAACATATTCAAATGATGTAAAAAAATATATTGTAAAAAATGATCAAATGGGGTTGAAGCATGTTATATTGTGCTTGTTGCTTACAAATTCGTAAGAGCGTTTGTCTAATATTTTCACCTTTTACCTATGAGCAGATAGCTACAGTTTCCATGTCAAGAAGACGCTCTCAAGGACAAAATGCTTGATTCCACTCGAAGAATTACTGAAATCTTGTGAGTTTCTGGTTGACGATAGCTGTGCCTTTGCTGTGCGGATATTAAAAGTAGACGTCATTTCCTCTGAAAAGAAGCCTTCTGTGTTTCCTGAGAAGTCTATCACAGCAATTCAGAACCTTTTCTTAAAGAAGGAGGAATTTATCAATGGAACATACAGTTGGACCCTGAAAGAAATCACCTGGACCCTGAAAGAAATCCTTGACCTGAAGCACTCGGCCGTTTCTCCTGTATTTACAGTTGGGGGACATAAATGGTAACGTGCATATGTCATTAGTCGTTTTATTGTGAAAGTTTCCTTCAACTTAACATGTCGAGTTAGAGCCATTAGCTCATTGTGGCTAGGCACACTAGCTAGGTATTGTTCAGAAAGGTCATGACAGATCGTTTCATTCTTCCTCAGGCGCATCAATATTCATCCTCTCGGAGAAGAAAGCAGCGCACGTTCACTTTCCCTGTACCTCCAAATGCTGGACCCAAAGGAACTTTCTCATGAGTCTGGGATGATGATTGAACTGACCCTATCTATCCTGGACCAAAAGCATGAGCAAAACTACAGCCGCCCAGGTTCAGTTGACAGATATTAATTTATTAGGAATATCATGAAATCAATTTATTAGGAATATCATGAAATCAATTTACTTCCTAGGGATTTTTTTATCTATGATATTCTTTTACTGAGAAAAAGCTTTGCACAGGGTCTTACACAGTTACACTTCTCATTTGGTCGCAATGGCAGGTCGCTTTGTGTTTGGTCGACATGTTTGCCGGGGATGGCCCAATTTCATTCCATTAGAGACACTGATGGACACGTCGAAAGGCTATCTTGTGGGATCGAAGTGCATTGTGACGGCAGATCTCACTATCATTGGTTCATCCATTGATGGCAAGATCTCAGATTATCTCTGGAAAGAATAAAGGTCGATTCAGAGACGCATCTATGTGATTGTTACCAATACTAATACCTAGCTAGCCATGATCTCGTTATAGCAGTAGCCTAGTAGGTGTGAATTGGGCACTTGGAGTTGAGAAACCGAGAGAGGAAGAGGACAATATGTATGCTTGTATACTGCAATAATTTGATGTCAGACAGACAGTAGTTCAACTTCGATACCATATGGAATGGATGGCATAAGTACATTGTTCATGCCATTGCTACATGCATCATCATATATCCATGTTCAGTTCCTGCTATACGTATCAGTTCAAAGGGGTGTGAACAATGTAGTACTTATGAGTCTGTCTGTGTGCTGTTGGTTTCGTGCAGTGTGACAGAGGTTTTGAGTCTCTGGGTTACACTCGATCTGTTGGTTTCTCAATGGTGTACGGTAGCATTCCACCGTCAGTGAATAAATTTTCCTCCATCCATGCCGCACATCCGAGACTGCGCATGCCTGTTGCGTCATTTTCCCCGCGTTTTGCAGGTTACCCGCGGCGGAGCAAGCTCCTCTGCGAGTAACGCAGATTACTGTACACGGCTGCATGACGGCCAAGGTGCAGCTGCGCAAGTTCCAGGAACTCCCCGCTCCGCGATCTCTCCGCCCAGCTCCACATTCCAGCTGCGCACGCATTCTCTACGCCGACGTCGCACGGATGCAAAGCGCCCGCGTTCTCGATCGGCGGACGGCCCGAACTGCCGGCCGCCGCCGCTGATATTAGGCTGAGCCGACGAGGGTGCAAGCTGGCATGCCTGCGGCGCGGGAGGAAGGAGGAAGAAGGCGCTCGCGCGCTGCATGGGGTACAAGGATGGGAGGCGCCCGCGGGGACGGCGCCGGGTGCCGAGGCAGTGCAGGGGGTGGTCGCCAAATGAAATAGCGACCACCCCTGCAGCATCTTCACTTTTTTTCTTCTCGCTCTACAGGCCACGTCGGAGTCTGAATTTTTGCAAGGTTCTTTGTACCTTCATTGAACATACACACAAATTGTTGCGCATTTTTTAAGCGCCTATACGGTTGTCAGTTTAGAATTTCTTTGGATCTCTGGTGGTCTGGCTGACTGGCATCGCCGTCCTCCCTGTTTCCCCGCAAGCCGCATACCAGCTCGACGCCTCGACCTGGATAATGTCAGCTGTGCACTAATCGAGCACCAGATCGTCACAACACGTAAGAAGAGGTCGAGTAGATGGATAGCGGCGCCACGCCGGGGTCTAGCCGGAGCAGAGGTTGGCCCGTTGGCGTTGGTGGACTAGATGCTGGCCTGGCATGCTGTTGTGGGCGAACCTGGCTTGCGTGTGCAGCTTCGGCATCTCTCCTCTTCCATCGACGTTCGTGGGATTCTGCACGAGCCGCTCCGTGTCCAACTCCAAGCCGAGACCCACCATGGATCCATGCATGGTGCCGTGGCGTGCTGCTCTGTTTAACATGCTGCAGAGCGTGATGATTCCCAACACAAGTCTGCTACGGCATGCTTTATTCACAACGTGAGTGCGGTATGCTTCCTTGTGGGCTGTGGCATTGAGAGTTCGTACAGTCGCACTACAAGCGCATATCGCCGCATCCTCTCCATGTACATGTTCGACGTCATCTGAACTTCGTGGAGAGCCCTGAACATACTCATGGTCATGGAGAGTGACGCCCACGCGCCACAGATTAAGCGATTGAGACATTATTCATGTCATGCGCGGCACGTGGACTCAAGACGCCGTCAAATACTCACCCCCCTTGCGACGCGGAGTCCATGTCGAAGATCCATGCACAATGGAAGCCAGGGATAAGCGGGTAAAATATAAGTGGCATATATAGCAAAAAATTAATATATATCTATCATCTAGGAGTAGTATCTTAAGAGGGAGCTTTGGGCCATTTGCATGAGACAGAAGGGCCCACGTGATTGTATGCACTTGCTAAAATATCTAGTGTGAGATATTATAGGGGGAATTCTACATTCAGTAGCAAGCTGAGTACCTAGCATGGTCATATAGAAGATTTTAGATAATGGGTAGAAAACAATGCAAGCTGCAAGTATTTTCATGTTTTTCTAATATTCTTGTTTGATATCGATAAATTATTTACATTACTCTGTGTCAATTGCCTTGATGCATATAGTAGCAATAAGGAGGACCTAACCTTCCAATGAACCGAGCTTATGAAAACAAGGCATGCAACACTCTGGTAGAGTCTGTACACCGAATTCAGCCACTGACAAGAATCAATAGATAAAATTGCCGGATAAATTAGGTTGAGTTCAATGGGTAGCGCAATCTACTTTCTCCATTTTAGTTCTGATTTGAGGCACGGAAATTAAGAAATGATGGAAAAGATGACGGGCATAGGAAAGGATGATATGTGAAACGTAGAAAGACAAAAATAGATATGCATTGAAAAGTGAGAATAAAGAGAGATATGAATACCTAATTGAGAAATGCAATTATTTTGATAAAAAATGGAATGCTAGAACTATAACAAATATTATATTTATGCGGTATTTTAAGACTATAAGATTATCAATTAGAACAATCAATGAAGAAGCACAGAATTAAAATTGCATGCTACTAGTACACCACGAGATGGCCAAGTAGTGTACCCTGCTTGGATGCAGTATCAAATGAGTAGGTGGTTTGCATGCACAACTTTTACTCACTAGTAGGACAAAACCACCGGATTCCTCGAGTACAAAACCGCATGTATCGGTGTAGATACTCAACCGCCTGATGTGATGATGCATGCAAATCAACTAGTACTTATGTATCATACCCGCATCTTTTCTTGCTCCACCTTCTCTTACTTTGACTCTTTCATCCGACCACATCCGAGCATGATTATTGTACAACTCTAAGGTAAATTGCATAGAGCTTGCAAGGTATTCAAATTCGACTCGTTTTGCTCGAGAATCTGATGAGCCAAGCTTGAGCTTATCCTCAAGCTCACGAGCCTGTCAAGATCGAAGAGCTCGAGGCGCTCTATGAACCAAGCAACTTTTTGAGTCATCTGTGGCTTGTGTCTGTCTATTCTTTGAATATCCAAAACCCCACTTGGTTTTCCCTCCAGATTTGTAGTTGCAAAATAGCGGGTTACTTTTACTCCTGCATGAATTGTACTCCTACATGTGATTTTTTTGAAGGAAAGGGTTCAGTGAGAAAATTATCAACTGAATGGAACCATGAATTGTACTCCTTGCCAAAAGTTGTTTCGAATTTGTTTCGAAAAGGGGTGAGGTGGCCTCCAACATGTATATAAGGTTCCAAATATAAATTAAAATTTGTTTATAAACCCTGTGTTAGAGAATGATGAGAAAGTCCACGAGGTCCTTTACGTCTCTGCCAGTAGTACTGGTACATGTGGGTACTCACCCTCGAGGCTACGATGTTGAAGTCTTGAGTCCGAAAGTGTCACATTCATTTCTATTAAAGCATATCTAACATGATTTGTATCTTAGCCTTTAAAAATTTAGACATAACATCTATAGTTTTATATCTTAGCATTTACAAATTTGTACACCTTATGAGTTTAATGAGACAAGACGAGACAACTCGGTAGTCCAGGCCTATGTGATGGTTATGATGGTTTGAGGAGAGAAAAGTGTAGCACATCAGCTCAATCAGCAACCACGTTAGCATCTAGGGAGTATTTCGGAACTTTTGGATCTTGATGACACACTTTAACAAGTTCAAAAAGGCTTGAGCCATTTGAAGAGCTTTAAGACTAAGATGACACACCCGGAACAACTTAAGGACCGTTGGTCAATTTACTATTCTTCTTATTGATAAAGCAACATTATTCATTCTATGTTGACCAAATCTTATTGCCTTACAGATATACAGAGAAAAGAAACACAACAAACATAGATTGTGTTACTACTACCGCTGCCCGTAAAGTCCTTTCACAAATCATGTCTACTTCAAATGTTAAATCTATATATAATCAAATTAAAATGCGAAAGTTGTCAGCCTCTAACTTAAATCTGGAGGGAAAGCCCATGTGGGTTCCCAAAAGTCCAAGCACCAGAGCGCCGGACTAATACCCCCCGTTCTCATGTGGAAGACCTCGGCAGTATCCATAAAGTAGATGGCATCCTCGTCCAACCGTCCTTCTCCGTACTCGGAAGCAGCAACGGACTTGCTGAAGCGTTTGGCTAGGAATAGCGCTTGACCGCCGTCGCAGAGTCCACCGACCACTGGCACCCACGCGCCCACCTCCGTGTCAGCCTCGAAGACCTCCACTTTACGAGTGTATCTAGGGAGATTTTCAGGCATTCGCAGCTGTCGTCTTACCAGGATCAACCTCCCACGCGACTCAACCAGGTACCGAATGGTGGTGGTCCGAACCGGGGGTTGCTCATCCTCGTCGAACCAGATGTCGACACTGAGCGGAACTTGGTTTCTAAGAAGAGCTTCGTTCTCACTATCATACTCGTATTCATCGCTGTCTTGTGACGCGTGCTCTGAATCCGACAACGCCTCCTCCTCCTCGGAACCGCCATCCTCACTGTCATACTCTTCCTCTTCAACGTCGCTCCATTGTAGTAGGTAATCGTAACCATTGGGATCCTGTAGTCCTGGGTGCCTAATGACGCGTGTGCAACTGTTGATCGCGGGCACGTGGTCGTGCAAGGCGAGGTCGAAGGAGAAGAGGTCTTCAGCCTTGGTAATCCCATAGAGCCTGTCTCCCAGGAACGCGATGTCGATGATGTAGGCGAAGGGAGGGGCCTGTGGCTCAGGCACGGATGCGCTCTTCCCTGGCAGGCTTAGGACCAAGGGGTAATGGCTGTTGTCGCTCATGAAGACGACGACGTCATCGGCGGTAGAGCGCATGAGCACCTTGAGCACGTCGAACACACGAGGCCAAGGAGCTTTGGCGCTGATGGCGTCGACCTCGGGGAGCGGCACGGTTGTGTTGGAGAACGGGTCGTGCAACGACAAGGACGAATAATCTCCGCGGTGGTGGTGTTCGAGAGCAAGCCAGCCGTTGGAGTAGCCGACGCAGGTGGTGTTCTCCGGAAGCGGGAGGCGGTGAAGGCCAGCGCCGGACGACGGCTTGACGAAACAGCCGTAGCTGGTGACTTTCGACGGCAGGTCACGGTGGCCGTCGGCGAGCGTGAGGAAGGAACCGTTGGGGAGGAGGACCCAGGGTGTCAGGGGCATCCGTGGACAGTGATGTCGCACGGCCAGGTGCCAGGAACGGCAGACGGCGCGGAAGCTGGCACGGTCGACGGGTTTCGTGCAGCGGACGGCGATCCTGCCAAGGAGCTCCGGCAGGAGATCGGACCACGGAGGAAGGGCTACCGATTGCGAGGCCATCGCCGGATGCCCAAATCACTCGATCGATCGATTGCGAGCGACGTACTGGGACCAGGCAGAGAGGCCTGGCCGGAACTGCAAATATATATATAGACTAGTGCTACTATTGTGTCATGGTGGAGATCGGGCCTGTGAGCGGGTGGAATCGTTGGTCCAATTCGAGACGTTTCCGATCGATGGTACATACTGCCAACGATTACAAGTCGGACTTGAACAATTAATCGACCGTAGTAAGTACATTTTTTCCTCTTTTTTTTTCTCCTTTCTGAAACCTGCTTGTTGTAGGGGCACATCATAACTTCGTGACATGCAGATATGTTTGTCGGACGTCTCCCATAGCGCAAAAAAGATCTGTTGTGTTGGATTGGCATAATTGAGGGCAGTTGCTATAATTCATTGCTCGATTGACTCCTCAACATCTCGTAGGATTTTTAGTTACTTTTTTTGCGATGATTTTTTTTTTGTAGATATTTGTAGTAGACATAGCATGACTCATGATGATCAGGATAAATGGATAATTATTGTACACACGGTGAGGACGTGATGCTACCTTAAAAAATGCTCAGAAGGTATCCGACTCGCGGTGGGTATATTCTTGTGTACGTCAATACATGTAAGGTTTCTCAATTTATTGTTTCTCTTATGTAAAATCTGAAATTATTTACTCCCCGATCACTTCGTTGCTGTTTGTGCAAGCAAGAACATCAAACATCAGGGATCCCCTCCATGCTGAAATGTAGGTCATGCTGCTTGCCTCCACAATCATCAAGACCCCGCAATCTACATCAACTCATGAAAAGCTTGCGTATGTTCTTACAATTGTCGCTTGGTCGCAATGGCAGGTCGCTTTAATTTGTGTTTAGTCGAAATGTTTGATGGGGACGGCCCAATTTCATTCCACTAGAGAAGCTGATGGACCCGTCAGAAGGCTATCTTGTGGGTTCAAAGTGCATTGTGAAGGCAGATCTCAGTATCATTGGTTCATCCATTGATGGTTAGATCTTAGATTATCTCAGGAAAGAATAACGCTTGATTGAGAGCAGCATCTATACATGTGACTGTTATGTTATCAATAGGAATGCCTAGCCATGATCTCGTTACAGTACGTAAGGGTGAACTGAGCATTTGAACTTGAGAAACCTAGAGAGAAAGAGGACAACATGTCTGCATATATCTATTTGGCATGTAGAGCAGTACTGCAATACCATATGATGTTATACAGTAGTTCCTTCCATCCAGATGGAATGGATCAGTAGCACAAGTATCATTGTTCATGCCTTTGTTACATGCATCATATATCCGTATTCAGTTCTGTTGTACTTGTACGCATCAGTTCAAACTGATGTGGCAATTGGTAACTATTTAAGTTCTGTCTGTGTGCTGTTGGTTAATTTCGTCTGAGTCTGACAGAGGTTATGAGTCTGAGGGTTACGGTCACACTCGAACCGTTGGTTTCTCATGGTAGCTAGTATTCCACCGTCTCTGAATAATTTTGCCTCCATATATGCATGCCGCGCAGCCTACGGCGTGCGCCGACAAAGTGCCCATGCCTGTTGCGTGATCGCGTCATGTTCGGCGCGACCACGAGAGCCAGCTTCGATGGCAGCAGGATCAAGCGCCTGCAACGCAGGCTACTTCCCACGGCGTCGAAGCTGCATTCATTTCCGTGCTGCCCATGACGCCAAGGTGCAGCCGCGCATGTTCCAGCTCCGTGAACTGTCCGCCAGCCCCACGTTCCAGCTGCGCGTGCAGCTTCGGCATCTCTCCTTGCGATGAACCCGTGGCCGTGGGAATGGATTCCAACTCCAAGCCGAGTGCTGCTCTGTTTTCCATGCTGCAGGTAGGGCAAACTCTGGTGCGGTTTGGGGAGGCTCGTCGAGGGCTTGGCTGCATCGCGCGCGGCACGGCTTTAAGCAAGCGCTGTTGCCCTGAGCACCATGATGCACCGGGCGCGGTGTCATCCTCGTGGGGCGCTGCTTGCGGCGAGCACCGCAGCGAGTCTCCCGGCATGTCCACCTGGACTCCTGGAGCGTGTGGAGGGCGCGATGGCGGGAGCGTGGGCGGCAGGACGCGGACGAGAGGGCGGGAGCGAGAGGGCGCGGACACGGGCGAGCGGTGTGTTGGAACCGAGGATTGCCGAGGCGACGAACGCCCCGCGCCGGCGACGAACATCTTCTTTTATGTATTTCTCTCAACTCGGCTCAAACCGAAACTGACAGATTACATGAGCTTAAATAGTCCTCAGACGCACCGCTAAGCAACTTCCTGGTCGAGTCTACCGCGCACACACGTGTGACTTCGGCTCATGCACGAGCCATGAACTCGTATGCGCAACAGACGCGCATGATCCGTATGAACCGGTTAGCTAACAAACTCAGGCCTCGTGCCTTGTGCTAATCTGCAGGCACTAGCTAACTACCTTCGCATAGACTAGCACAAACTAATCTATATGCAACACGTCTAGTCAAGATTAGTGCTAACACGTGCGGGAGGACCGCAAGATGCCGAGCAATGACGGAGCTAGAGGTCAAAGAAGGATGGTGCAGAACCTCTTTTAAGGCTTATAAAGCTTGTATTTTTAGCATTGTGAGTGCATAATTAGATAGAGTACGGTGAAATAAAGATGAGGATCGGAGGAAGATAGCGACGCTGTTGAAACGTGTTTTCAGCCACGATCTTATTTTTTACCGAACCAGAACAGGGTAGAGAGGCTCTTAAAATTGCTCTAAAGGTGAGAAAGAAATCAGGCAGTGCGGCTCACAAGCTGGACAGCCCGCAAGTGACGTTGGGCATGTGTGTGTCGTCTGGCTGTTTCCCTTCCCTAGGGTCGGTCCTCTTGTTCCCTAACCCCACCCGAACTGATTAAAAAAAAAAAAAAAAAGAATCCCCACCCAAACCCAGCACCATGGCGCCGCCGCCGCCGGAGCTCATCGACGATATCATCGCCGAGATCCTCCTCCGCCTCCCGCCGGACGAGCCCGCGTACCTCTTCCGCGCCTCCCTCGTCTGCAAGCCATGGCTCCGCATCCTCTGCGACTCCGACTTCCTCCGCAGGTACCGCGCCTTCCACCGGACGCCGCCGCTGCTCGGCCTCTTCCACAGGTCCACATTCGAACGCTACTCCAACCCCGACCCCGACCCACACCTCGTCCCCACGACAGCAGTGCCCGCCTTTCCTTATCCACCGTCGGGCTCGTTGGGCGGCAGGCCTTCGCGGGCCTTCGACTGCCGCCACGGCCGTGTCCTCCTCTACAATTGGAACAATTTCCTTGTCTGGGACCCTGTCACGGGCGACCAGCACAGCCTGCCGAGCGTTTTAGAGTGGTTGACCTACTCCGCCGTGGTGCTCTATGCAGTGGACGGCTGCGACCACGTCGACTGCCACGGCAGCCCATTCCTCGTGATCATCATGGCCGCCGATAGCATCCACGAACCCATTAAGGCGAGAGTGTACTCATCGGAGACAGGTGCGTGGAGCACGCCGGCATCTCACGAACTCCTCGAGATTAGTGTTGAAAACACCATCCAGCCTAAGAGCGGTGTCCTCATTGGAGACGTAATTTTCTACATAATTGGGCATGAGGGAGAGATTCTGAAGCATGATTGGCGCAAGAATCGTTTATCTCTGATCAACCCACCAAGAATCGTTTACAACCACCGCGACGTTTCCCTAATGGTTACGGATGACAGTTCTCTGGGGTTCATTGAGGCCTTTGACTTCACCGTGTATCTGTGGTCGAGGAAGGTGAATGCAAAGGGGGTTGCGGAATGGGTACAATTCAGGGTCATCGACCTGGATGCAGTGATTCCAGTGGACTGTCCCTGTAAGGTAGTATGTGTGGCTGGTTTCGCAGAGGGTGTGGATGTCATCTTCGTTACCACATATTATGGCTTATTCATGATCCAGCTCAAGTCAGGGCGAGCGGTGAAGGTGTGCGAGTGTGAGAATGACATATATAGCACCTTACCGTACATGAGGTTCTACACCCCTGGTAGTTTACTATCCCTTTGCGAATCCTTTGTCCTGCATTTTACAGCTTTTATATGTTTCCTGGGTTCTGGTTTGTGAACAATTACTCATGATGCAAGTAATATATGTTATATTCACATATATGAATTCCCTGGCAGTTTGTATGTGCTACAGAAGATTGAATATAGATTTTGTTCTGATTTCACATCTTGCATTGGTGGAATTTCTAGATTTTGCATTAATCGTGTTGATCCTATCCTGTTACTTAGATTTCTTCGAAAAAAAATGTTTTATTATTTTCTGTCTTAGCTGAAAGCTCACATCTGAAACTCAATGGTGTAAAAATACTAATAAATAATTTGTCATAATGTTAACGCTGAGTTGGAGAGGTACTAATGATTTTTGTGCATCTTGTCTTTCAGATCCTGCTAGATTATCTTCGCTAGCGAGGATTGGGTGATCTCTGATGTGCGGCTCAGCAAGACCATGCGGCAGGGGGCGATCTTGAGAATGATGCTGATCTTGGATATCCTACGCTGGCTTCTTGCTGGGCTGCTATTATAATGTGGTTTCTTTTCTGTTGACCGGTTTCAGTACAAACGGTGCAAGGCATTATAATCGATCGTGATTTTTGTTGTTGAATTTGCCCTGACCCTGATAAGTCCAAAATTTGTATTTGGGGCAATGTTTGGTTGTTGCTTGACCCAGCTACATGGAACTGAAATTATGTGTGTTCTATGTGACTATGTCAACATGTCGTGTGTCATCTTCATGAGTTTTTTCACGATTTTTGCGCATCTCTTGTGCCTTCAAATTGCAGTTTTGTTTAATCTGGGGGTGGTCGCCAAATGACCCTGCAGCAGCTTCACTTTTTCGTTTCTCACTCTACATCTCACGTCGGAGTCTGAATTTTTGTAACTTTCTTTGTACCTTCATTGAAGATATACACAAATTATTTTGCGGTTTGTAACTTGTAAGCACCTGTACCGTCGTCAGTTTGGGATTTCTTTTGGATCTCGGGGTGGTCTGGCATTGCCCTCCTCCACTCCACACGCTGCCTCGCAGCCGGATCAGCTTGACGCCTTGACGAGGAAATTTCAGCTGTGCACCATTCGAGCAAGGCCTCGTCACAACACATAAGGTCGGTCGAGTAGATGGATGGCGGCAGCGCGTCGGGTTCTAACCGGAGCAGGGATTGGTGGACTTGATACTAGCATGCTGTTGTGGTCGAGCCTGTTGGCAAGGGGTCTAATGATTCCATTGAGTTGGTGATTTTCACTAAACACTTTTCTTACATGAGAATGGAGAGATGTTGTTATCGCCTATTGTCAAATTTGACTTGTAGGGGTGCCGAGGCAGTGCAGGGGGTGGTCACGTCGGAGTCTTAATTTTTGCAAGGTTCTTTGTACTTTCATTGAACATGCACACGAATTGTTGCGCATTTTTTGAGCATCTATATCGTCGTCAGTTCGGGATTTCTTTGGATCTCGGTCGGGTGGTCTTGCTGGCTGACTCGCCGTCCTCCCCGTTTCCTCGCAAGCCGCACCAGCTCGACGCCTCGACCTGGATAATGTCAGATGTGCACTACTCGAGCACCATATCGTCACAACACGTAAGAAGAGGTCGAGTAGATGGATAGCGGCGCCAAGCCGGGGTCTGGCCGGAGCAGAGGTTGGTGGACCAGATGATGTTGTGGTGAAACCCGGGCGCGTGCAAGTGCGCTAACCCAGGCTCGGGGCTTGCGTATGCAGCTTCGGCATCTCTCCTCTTCCATCGACGTTCGTGGGATCCAACTCCAAGCCGAGAGCCACCATGGATTCATGCATGGTGCCGTGGCGGGCTGCTCTGTTTTCCATGCTGCAGGGCAAACTCTGGTTGGTTGCGGCGAGCACCGCAGCGAGTCTCCCGGCATGTCCACCGGGCCTGCCTCGTGAGCGCGAGGCTCCTCTCGGAGCGCTCTACGAACGAACGAACGAACGCGCGCCTTCTTCAGTGGTCTCCTCCTGCCCCTGAATTATCAACGCGCGTGGTGCGTTCACGTCCATTGGAAACACCGTGATGTTCACTTCACGTTCCGCATCACAGCGGTCGCGAACTGCCGCCCCCGCCCCGCGCGAAAGAACATCTAGTGCACAGTGCAGGCCTACTGGCTTGCAGCTCTCCAGGAACGCGGAAGTAGGAGCATGAGCTGGGTACAAGAATGGAGAGCGTTTCCGAGAACAGAGCTGTTGCAGTTGATGCACCGGCGGTTGCCAGGGAGCTTGAGCAGGCTCCGGATGACCTTCTCGATCCAACCGCAACGGCAATAACAGAGGAGCGAGCATGGAGACGGCCGGAAAGTGGATTGCAGAAGCTTGGTGCAGAATGGATTGGGCGACTTGTGAGTACATTAATAAGACAATCAAACAGAAATCCAAAAAAATAAAATTAAAATTAAAACAGCCCTGTATTCAACGGTCATATTTGTTAATTCGCACTTGCATTGTCGAGGGCATTATTGGCACATCCGCTACTAGAACAGGTTGATGGTGCAACACTGGCAGGTTCAGTAATTCAGAAACTTGGATGGAAGCATCCAAACTCAGACGATCTGCTCTTTGTAGATGACGGCTCAGCGACCATTTCAGCTGAGAATATCGTGTTTGGCACTGCAGCAGCTTATTTTGATGCAGCCAAAATAAATCGTCACTGCAATAGCGTATTTGGTAAGTAATTTTCTGGTGTTTGGCACTGCAGTAAATAAAGGGAGCAATTCATTTGGTGTCAAGTAATTTTATTGCAACCAAAATAGACGTTACTGCAGTATCTTATTTTGTAAGTGGAGGGGAAAAAATAAAAATAAAAAGCATCACTGAGCAGTAGATCTCCTTGTGAAGCAGATTCATTGGCAATTTTCTCAGCCTTGGCAACGACTTCCTCCATGCCTCCCACCATGAGAATTACTGCTCAGGGAGGTCATCATACCTCCCATCCAAAACACCCTGCATAATACCAAACCCCTTAGCAAGGAATAAACCAAATAAGTGAAACATTAAATTAAATTGTAAAAAATTTAAGGAACAAAAGCAGTTCAGAAAAGTGGACAAACCAGAATGCAAGTGTTGTTTTGGCGAAAGTGGACAAACCTGTCGTGACAACAGAGTTGTGGCATCTAGATGGTCAAAGGTTGTAGCTGGGGCAGGATCTGTCAGCTCATCAGCAGGCAAATTGATAGCCTGGATAGATGTAATAGAACCCTTATTCATTGCTGTAATCTTGCCCTTGCAGTACTCCAAGATCAGTGACAACGGTTGGCTGGTATACCACAGCAGAGGGAATACATCCAAGAAGAGCCGACACCTCAGAGTTTGCCTAGTGTCATGAAACACCAACAAACACCAAGTTCATCAATGCAATATAAAATAATGAGTTGAAAAGAAGATCACTCAAAAAGTTGTGTATTGGGTCAATTCCTTTCACGCAACAAGCATCTTATATGCTTAAGATTTCAGAGTTCAGAAAAACGAAATCTGATACATACATTACCTGAGTTAAACGGTAGATGCTGTCAATAAACAGAAGCACATCTTTTCCTTCAGCATCACAGAAATGTTCAGCAACAGTCAAACCAGTCGACCCAACATGAGCACGAGCACTTGGGCACTCATTCATTTGACCATAGGCCAGAGCATACTTGCTTTCGCTCTGACAAAAATCACTGCATCAGAAAATGGTAGCTTTGATATTGAAAATAAGAATGGCAAAAATCACTTGATTTTCACCTAGATTAATGACACCACTTTTCCCTATATAAGTCATTACTCTCACGGGTATGTTAACCAACAACAGCAAACACAGAGAAACCACCTACAAATAAACTAAACAACTATCAGAATCAGCCAAATACAGTAAGAAACTAAGAAAAAATTGTAATGAAATTCAGTAAAATATTAACCATGGGCCTTGGCAACATTGTTGATCAGTTCCATAATAAGGACGCTTTTACCCACTCTGCACCATCGAAAAGACCAACTTTACCACATCTTTGGTAGGGTGCAAGAAGATCCACAACATGTAAGAAAAGGAAAGATCATATTACAATCATTAGTCCTTACATGGAAGCATATACACTATTGAATTTGAATGTTGGTACCACATTGAATTTGATGACTCCTAAATAAATTTAAAAGCTAGGAATAATCCTACCTTATTTCCAGTGGCTTGCCATCGAAAGCAGTGGCGTCATAATGAATGGGGAGAAAGTGGTTTGTCTCTACAAATAAAGAAAAAGAAACACATCATAATTATAGATGCTCTACAACACAAATGCAGAAGTAGCAAAAATATATAAAATCTCCAGGACACTTACTTATGGCATCCCTCTCATCAGAAAAGGATACAGACATAACAAGCGTACATTCTGAGGCATTGAAGGCAGCTCATAAACCTTGTCTAGTATCTTGCGCTTACAATCCAGCAAGTACACGTCACGATTGATGCGCACGTGCACAAATTCAGCTTGGGCGCCACCCCTACATAACTCCATATCAGACCTCTTGGCCAACCCACGACACTTATCAAACAAATCAATGGAACTCAGGGGCAACCAACTGGCACCATCCGTTTGCCGGGTCCAGACGTTAATTCGAAACCCCTTTACAAGGATCAGATATATGATGTCATCCACGTGCGACAGCTGGGAGTTGAAATCATTCTCACCCTGCACCTCTTCAGGGAGCTCAACCAGTGAGAAACTTGAGGAACCAAGATCCAACAGGACTAACTTAGGGGTTCCAAGAATCACAGACAACAAACATATTGTGTTGCCAACTAGCATGGCAGTCACGAATGGCACGAAATCTCCAAGGTCAACTGAGACGTGGATGGTCCAGGCACTATCACCTAGCGACAACTTATACACATCTAAGACGGTTTGTTGACCCTTGGACCACATTTCTAGACAGAAGAAATGGCTGTCATGATCATCACCGCTGGGGAAAATGTCATACGCATGGAAGGAATTGGGGTTCTCTGGCGGACATGGAAGCCGGACTTTACCCCTCGCAGGATCGAGGGGCCACCGCACATCATATATGAGATTGAAAGATGGTTGTGTGAGAAGACAACCATTCCAACAACCATCAATGTCTTCGAAGATTTCCAGATCCAAATGAGGTCGAGCACGACGAACAACCGATTCAAGCTCGGCTAGCCGAGGCATTGGGACAAATCGATGTCGATGATGCCCACAACAATCCAGGATGACATAGAACCCAAGAACACGAGGTGGGTGGACCTCACGGAAGTGGCGCAGAAAGGCCGGGCTGGACGCGAGCGTGTACCAGCGCTTGCATACCAGTGACGCGTGGACAAGGTAGTTGGGGAAGCCAATACGGAGAAGGATCTCGTGGAGCAGATCGTCGTCGCCAAGCACGGCTGAGACTGCCAAGGCGGTTGCTGTGGATGTGTCCTCCACCCCAGCTCGACCTAGGTTGCCTACTCTGTCCATCTTCTCATTTGAGTCACTATTGCTCCCATTTTCCTGAAAATGAAAGAAAAATGTATAGTTCACCCTGATCAATAGGAGCTTGCAATGATTCATTAGAAAATAGAAGCAATGAAATTTTAGGACCCAATAACCTCACCTCCATGAAATAGTAGCATGATTATACCACTGACAAGGCTCATAGAAAATTGTTGTATTCTCTGGAGTCCACACTGCCTTGTCAGTAGTATAATCATGCTGATCCTAGATGCATTAATCCGCAACAGATAAGCAGCAGGCAGCTAATATTATTTCTGACATAGCTATGCATGTACAATGTATGCAGGCAACAGGGAAACACTATAGATTTCAGTCACTGGAAACATGTGCATTTTCAGTGCAATTGGGATATTCACATCCACAAATGCATTTCTGTACAACCTGTGTTTCAAGGTGCATTGCAACAGCATATAACAATGCTATGCAAGAGGCAAACAATTATTCACAAGACCAAATCAGTGAGCACATAACAATGCAAGTAGTGTCCAAAAAGAAACTTATTATGGGCTATGCAACAGCAGCAGCTCTTTCCAGTTACCTCTAACATCTCAATTCCAATCATACTGAAATAATAGACATATTTAATTTTTCACAGCAGTGAGCGAGCAATCCTCACCATTCCCATTGTTTCCTCTTCTTCCTCTGGCATGCCGTCACCGAATCTAGTTTGTGTAGTAGGGCCTCCGCTAGAGCTTGCTGCCGCAGCACGGCCGCCGCTGCTCGACGCCACGGCACCACGGCCGCTGCTGGTTGCTACGGTACGACGGCCGCCATTTCTTCCTGTGCGGCTTCCCCCTCTGCCTCTCGACCCGGAATGACGAGGAGGACGTCCCTTAGCGCCACCTCGAGCGGTGTTTCCACGAGCGGCATTGCCGAGCTCTCCCGACCCGGATTGAGGCAGCTCCTGGTACGAATCAAGGTGGGGGAAGTCCTCGGCCGGCTGACAGTTGAGGTCTGAGGTACAAGTTGAAGTAGTCGTCGCCGCCACAGGTTGGTAGTGGAGGCGGGCGGCGCTGGGAGCTTGCGGACTGGGAGTAGTCACCGGCACCGGCGGGACAGGACCATGCCGGGACGGGGTCAGGCTGGGAGAAGAAGTCCTGCAGCCCCGACGTTTGCCCGACGCCGTCCTCGACGTGCCCTCTCTCGCGGGGGCGGAGCTATCGCCGGCCACATGAGCGTTGATGCCCGGCGCGCCCTGCGACAGGTGGAGGTGATGGGCCGCGCCGGTGGCGCGCTCCTTGGCGGTCGAGTTGGCGCGCATGGCGTCCTCCGCGGCGTGCCCTGCAGAGAGTTGGGAGAATATGCATCAGATCGGGCGCGAATTCGAGGAACAGAGAAGGCGGCGAGCGCATCAGATCGGTAGAGGGAGAGGAGAGGGAGGAGTAGGCGTCGCGCGTACCTGGCGGCGTCTCGACGGAGGACGGCTTGACGAGGGGCGGCGCAAGGGCAAAGGAGAGCGACGACCTCCTCCTCACCGCGGACCAGCGTCGCGTCGAGTCGATCCAACGCCGCGCGTACGAGATCTTCGGGCGGGGGGGCCGGAGGCCGAAGCGCGCGCGGGGAAGAGCGGCGGCGGCGGCGGCGGGTGGCGGGGAGGGAGACGACACGCGAGTCGCGTGGAAACACAGGGGTATGTTGGTCCTTTCTTTGTTGTTGCCCTCACTTTGAGGTTGGGTGAGCGGTGACCAAGGTTCTAAAAACCGTTTCTCTCGGAAAAACCGGCTCCCACCGGTTGGTCCGGTTTTTCGGAAAACCGGAAAAACCGGTCGAAAACCGGTCCGAAATCCGTTTGACGAAATTTGAACGAAAAATGTCGAGATTTTCGGTAAACCGGTCCGGTTTACCGGTAAACCGGACGAAATTGCCGATAAACCGGACAAGAATTTTGCTAAACCGGTTTAAAGAGGAAAATTGAAAAAATGCAAAAAGTTGAAAATTTGAAAAAATTGAAACCAAAAATATGTTAAAAAACTAGATCATTTTTGCAATCCAATGGTGAAAACGGAACATGTATATTCGATCGTTTGGTTTGGCAAAAAAATCAAAGAAAGTTGCTAGTTTGAATTTTTGTACACAGAAAAGTTGCGTGATTTTTTTGACCCATCAAACGATCGAATCTTCGTGTTTGGTTTCCACCATTGCGCTGCAAATTTCATCTAGTTTTTTTACATATTTTTGTTTTAAATTTTTTCAAATTTTCAAATTTTTTTAAATTTTGAATTCGGAAACCGGAGAACCGGGTAAACCGGACCGGACCGGTTTTTCCGGTTTTCGCGGTAACCGGTCCGGTTTACCGCGGTTTTGTGAACCCTGGCGGTGACTTCTCCTCCCATCGTTCCAAAATAGATGTCACTGTTGACTTTTAGATATCACATTTGACCACTCGTCTTATTCAAAAAATTTATTCAAATATAAAAACAAATATGTCATGATTAAAATACATCTAATGATAAAACAAGTTGTACAAAAATAAATAAAATTTGCGCAAAAAATTTGAATAAGACGAGCAGTCAAACGTGATGTCTAAAAGTCAACAGTGACATCTATTTTGGAACGGAGGGAGTAGTAGACGTCCGGATCCTCTTCAGTCAAACAGAGAGCTCCGTTAGTGCATTAGAGATTATTTTTTTTTAAGGCGCATTAGCGATTATCAGGGTCGCCTATATTCAGATCAAGGGCTGTCGTTGCTTCACGCATTTTCTGTTAAAAAAGGGGTCCACCACACAGCTCGTTTATCTCCGAGTCCTCTCGCCATTCACCTCACAATCACGGCTGGGTTGGGTGCGGCCGCCGCCTCCTAGCGGACTTCGTCGCCGCGCCGCCCTTGCCTCAATTGGACACCGGGTCCTGTCTCGTCCCGCGGCGGTGGCAGAAGGCACACTCGCAACGCGGCTTTGGTCCTTTGGCGTCTGCTTCGCCACCGGAGATGACAAGTTGTGCAGCCGCTCGTTTGGGTCACGACGCCACGGAGGCGTCGGCGGCGAGGTCGACGCCTCCGGCCCGTCATGCGGGCGCCAAGGGCGCATGCGAGCTCGCCGAACACGACGTCGGGTTGGCGGCGCCTCGGCATTGCCTTCTGCCTGCACGCTCGCCTACTCCTGTTTGGCATTGCCTGTTGCCTCACCATGACGCGCCGAGGGCAGACTCATCCTCGTGTGACGCTGCTTATGGCGATTCCATGACATGTCCACCTCTCACTGCGGTGAGTGCCCACATGTACGAGTACTACGTGGCAGAGATACACAAGGGCCTTATAGACTTTCTCATCATTCTCCAACACGGGGTTTACAAACGAAGTTTAGTTTTGATTTGAAACTTTAAATACATGTTGGAGGCCACCTCCCTTTTTTCCCTAGAATTTTGGAAAAAAAAATTGAAACATCTTTTGACAAGAGGTTTAATGTTTTTTTTTTTGCCTGAACAGTGATTCTTCTTCTTTTTTTTTAATGTTTTGCCTATAACTATATCTTTTGCCCAATGTCATTTGGTGTTTGTCTTGTCTTTGTTTGTAGTTAGTTAGTTTTTTTTTTGCAAAAAGGTTAGTTAGTTTAATGGTTCCATTGAGGTGGTGATTTTCACTGAACACTTTCGATAAAAGATGAATTCAAGTACATGGAAATGGAGAGAGGTACCGTCCATCGTCAAATTCATCACCAAATAAATAATCACATGTAGGAGTACAATTCATGATGGCCATGTTGCAATGTTACACATTGACAAATTACAAATCTGGAGGGAAAAGCCATGTTGGGTCGTGGATATTCAAAGACCAAAGCGCCGGGCCAATCGTTCCCAATCTCATGTGAAATACCTCGCGGGTATCCATGAAGTAGACGGCGTCGTCTTCAATCTCTCCCTGTCCAAACGAGCCAGTGGAAACGCACTTGCTGAAGCGCCTGCTAACGAAAAGCGCTTGGCCACCGTCGCTGCCGAGCCCACCGGTGAGCGGCACCCACGCGGCCGCGTCCAAATCAGCCTCGAAAACCTCCACCTTTCGCGTGTGCCATTGGAGATTTTCGGGAGTTCGCAGCTGCCGCCGTACCATGATCAGCTTCCCGTGCGACTGGACGAGGTACCGGATGGTGACGATTTGTACCCGACGAAACTCGTCGTCCTCCTCGTCGTAGTCGAACCAACAGTCGACACTTGTAGGAACCTGGTTACTAAAAAATTCTTCGTTTTCGCTGCCGTACGCGTAGCGACTGTCTGATGAGTACTCTGAATCCGAGGACGACAGCTCCTCCTCCTCCTCGTCCGAGCTGATATCCTCCTCATCATCATCATCCGAATTACTATTGTCCTCCTCCTCCTCGTCTTCGTCGTCGACGTCGCTCCATGGTACGTAATCGTGAGCATCGTTATTCATTGGATGCTTAATGACGCGCTTGCAGTCAGTGACCGCGGGGGCCTGGTCGTCAATGTCGAAGCAGAAGAGGTCCTCGGCCTTGGTGATCCCGAACAGCTTGTTGTCTCCTAAAAACGCCACGTCGACAATGTACTTGAAGGGCGGCGCGTGCGGCTCCGGAACCCACGTGCCCTTCCCCGGCACGGTCAGAACGAAGGGGTAGCTGCTGCTCCTGGTCATGACGGCGACGATGATGTCCTCATTAGTAGTAGACGAGCGCATGAGCACCTTGATGACATCGAACGTCCATGCAGGAGCTTTGGCGCCGACGGCGTCCACGCCGGGGAGCGGCACGGTCGTGTCGGAGAACGGATTGTACAGGAACGTCGAGGCCTTGCGGTGTTGGAGGGCGATCCAGTTGTCCGTCGAGCCGACGACGACGGCGTTCTCGGGAAGCGGGACGCGGTGGAGGCCACCGGCGCCGGACGACGGCTTGACGAAGACGCCGTAGGTGGTGACTTTCGACGGCAGGTCGCGGTGGCCGTCGGCGAGCGTCAGGAAGGAGCCGTCGTGGAGGAGGACCCAGGGCGTCAGCGACATCCGTGGACAGTGGTGGCGCGCGGCCGAGAGCCAGGAGCGGCAGACGGCGCGGAAGCTGGCGCGGTCGACGGGTTTAGTGCAGCGGGCGGCGATCCGGCCCAGGAGATCCGGGAGGAGGTCGGACCACGGAGGAACGTCCTCTACTGCCGATTGCGACGCCATCGATGGATGGATCATGGATGCCTTTGTTGTGTCGGGGGGCACGGCAATTAATCGTGGTACTACAAAATTCGAACGCGCCGCAGGTATGTAGTAGACTCGTGCTAGCCTTGTGGGGATCGAACTAGCTTGTAATTAAACATGATCGGAATCGAGCTTGTAACCGAGCATGCAACGGAGTTATGTAGAGTCTGTCGGTTTCTCAAGATGTAATTGATTCCCACCATTAAATGTAGCCATTATCTTGGCATTTATATTAGACCATAGTAAGTATTCATTGATATAGCAGGATCCAATTTTAGCCAGCAGTAATCCGTTTCTTCTCTCTCTTCTTCGTGTACTTATATACAAAGAGGAGCTATGTGCTCAGCCACCATCACTATTCGTAAAGTAACATAGAAACAGGAAGAAAACCATGGCCAAACCAGCAGCGACGGCAATCTTTGTCGCCATGGCTCTTGCGGCCCTCCTCTCGATCACTCTGCATCATCTCCAGGTCCAAGGTATGTAGATGTTGTTGCATCGGTTCGGTAGTAGTACTATATTGTGCGCCTATTACCATATATTCTTCATCACGGCACCGCTGATAGATGCAGTGTCATTGGTCGTGTAGCTGCTATGGAAGGCAGCGCGTCGGTGCATGATCCCAGTAGTAGGCCGGAGCACGTGGCAGTGGCGTTGAACACGACGAATCTGGTGTGCCGGAGCTGCAATTGTTGCGTAACCTTGGGCGAGAAGCTGGAGGTCTGCTATACGAGATGTACATCTCGCAGTCGCAGTCGCAATTATTGGCCTGTGGATGCGCCTCCTGCGGGGGCAATTAACCAGCTTAGGACAGGTATAATGGAGCTGTCTATGAGACCGCTTCATACATATCACATAATATTCAGACTGCTTATTAGACAATAGATACAATGAGTGATTGTTTTAGTTGTCTAATAGAAATAGCATTTTCCTTTAATTTATAGATGAGAAAAGGAATGTTTTTGAGTTACATGGCAACTACAAGTCGTACAATGATGTGTAAGTCGTCTCATACTCCTAAATTTTAACGCTTGAGGTGGTTGCCTCGCGAAACAACCGCCTCTTTCTTTTTCCTCCCTCTCTCTCTTCCACCTCATCAAAAATCCTACGTGGCATTACATGAGACGGTCTATAAGACTGTCTACGTGTAGCGTTGTACCTACCCTTATTGAAGAAAATGAGGTGGCGATGTATTGTCGGAAAAAATGTGGACGGTTTCCCATAACAACGAGAAGAAATAAAAGAGAAAATCTATCCATTGGTCATGCTCCAAATGCCTAGCTTGATATGATGAATTTGCCTACATGTTCCCTGTTATGGAAATAACTCTAAAATCTGGTATCATGCGTGTGAGTTATGTTTCACCTTGCGAAACGCGCCGTCTAGCCATCGACTGTCGCAAACCTGAAGGAAGCGCACTGGCGTTCGTTTCGTCGGCTTAATTGCCTTTCTTCGTGGCCTCTTGCAGTGTTATTCCCTGTAGTCATATATGCATGCGTTTCCTGTTATCCCCTTCGATCACCGGCACGCTCAGGACGAACGGCCGGGTAGCTGCAGCTCCTCGTCATGACGGCCCCGTGTTGGGAATGACTGGTGGTGTGCACCGCCGTCCGTGCTTGCAGGAACTCCAGAATCCCATGGTTCATCGCACCGTGGATGAAAGGGGCAGGAACGCAGCACAAGCATTTGATCGACACAAGCCACGAAGACCGTGGCCGCCACTTTCTCCCAGCGGCAGCGGCACTCGATCAATACAAAACCGTACATGAAGACATTCCCGGCCACATACATCTACAAACGACTAATAACCGTCTAACGCCTCTGATGGAACATGACCACAGGTGATTCACAAAACCATTCTAATGCAGACGCGTTTCTCCTTAGCATAAAGATACCTGGCCCTAATATAATGACCACAGGAGTATTCCAGTTCTAGTTCTAGAAGAAAAATAGTACGTCAGACCCAGTTGGTCAGATTGATTCGGCTGCATTCTGTCTTTCAGAAATGAAAACATTTCTCAAGAATCTTTTGTCAATGAAAAGCATATATCACGAATCTTTGTTGGAGAAGGACGGAAGATACAGACGCTCATCAGTTGAAAAAAGATTGTAACGAAACAAGCTGCGCTGTTTGCGCGGGTGACATGGTAGTTAAAGGCAAGTTTAGAGAACCATGTAAGGAAAATAAACAAACTTCCAAAAGACATTGGCACTGCATTGCCTCACTTTGCGCTTGAGCCAAGAAATTGCATGTCTCAGAGTACAATGGCCTTTGGTTAGTCCTTCCCTCGAAGTTACTGGTGATGCTCCACCTTTGCATCAGTGAATGTTAGAGCCCTCTGGACCTTTCTATGGCGGAAAACTTCAACCTCTGCCATAAAGACAGCACTCACAGGGCGGTGATCAGAAAGTGTAAGCTCCCCCCTCTTGTAGGATACCAGCCTGATTCCTTTCCCGTACGAGAGAATGCGATCGCACCTGCACAAGTAGGGATGTTTTCTTATTCTTGTCCACATTTTTGCAGATGTTTAAAACGACTGAATGAAACGTAACAGATCTAAGCCAGAACATATGTCGGAGCTTAGAAGAACAGCATACCATGCAGGCGTTCTTCTCCCAGATTTTGTCTCATCAGTTACATAGTTTTCAGAGTCAAACTCATATTTATATGTTGGGGGGAAGCTGATAACTCCTTCAACCCAACCATCAAATGTGCATCCTTCCCCAAGTTCTTTTTTCAGCTGTCATACAACAAGCATGAGCTGGAAATTCGCAATAATTAATTAATGTACTAGGCCCATCAAATTACCTGATCCTTCTCGAAAAGTCCTTCCCAGTCCTGTTTAGAGATAAGTTCATGTGCTTTTTCATATGATAAGTTGATCCGATAGTTGAGATCTCCTAACCATATAATCCTTCTGTAATGAGGTACATATGTCAACATAAGAAATCGATATAGCATATATAGGGAGTAATTCCGATTTTATCCAACTAATTAATAGTAATCATACAACTAAAGATACATGCGTGATTGATCGCAGGCTTTGGAGCATAGCACAAATTACAGGAAGACACAGATTAACTAACTTACTCATGGTCATGTATTCTCATAGGCATGCCTAAAACAGGATCAGGGTTAAACACTGTTCTTCGGATGATTTCCTCAACATTTGAATTTCGTTTCAGGTCATCCCCATCTTTTTCACCAGCAGCCAGGTGACAACAAACAAAGCAAAAATTAGTCTGATGTATGGACATGCTGACTGATATTGATCCCTGGAGCATTGAAGGAACAAATATCAGCATGTGACTTTCTTAAGTATAGACAACAAATAAGTGCATTCTTGCAGTACAACTAGCGAAATCTGAAGATTTTGAACTCAAAAGAAATAGAATATTAAAATGTGTCAGTTCTCTCCACAAACATATCCATCTGTCGTTTTTAAAGCATCAAACCACCAAACATGCATCTTCAGGAGAAACTTTTCAAAATCAATCTTGGCTCCAAACAAAGGTAGTTACCGTGTTATGTCACAACTGCATTCTAATCAAGTACTATCCAGTTATCAGTTTAATACCATATTGCACCAATAAAGAGGAAAAGAAGACCAAATTTGACACTTGCCTTGTTACCGATATAACCCATCGCACCTACACCTACAGTTGATACTCTCAAATTCTGAATGTGCTTACGCAGGCTTCTCCGAACCCATATCGAATGAAATATCCCCACCATTTGCTTGCTTATTATCCGAGCAAACTGTGGTCGCTTCCTTTTGATTCTGTCATTGGCATTAGTGTCTTTCTTAATCAGAGGATGATGTTCCCCATCGCTATCATTGTCGGACTCACTGTGCAAATTATCTTCCATTGCAAGAACATAATCAGATGGATCAAAACTTGATGGTGAAGGAGGGTCACTATGATGCGGAAATCTTGATTTTTCTGGACTTGTCTTATTCAAAGTTTCACGGATGATGTGCTCCCATACTGCAACTGGACGAGTGTCTTCAGCGCCAAATATATTCCCAACATTCAGTGGCACAATCTCTTGAAATCTGAAACACGACCATTACCTATTATAGTAAATGAAATAATCCTTTTTGAAGGAAAAAGAAACAATAACATTAGAACTACATCTCTCTCAATAGTAAGATCGCGCCCTATTGTACGACATATCAAAAGCAATTCACTCAATTAGATACATATCAACTGTTAAGCTAGTTATCAAGCTTTTTGTGAAACATAATAATCTAAAATTATAATATATTTCCAGAGCATGAAAATTAGTGAGTGATCCATTACCCGAAAACATAAATATCAGCTGGCTCCTCTGTATCCAACCATTCCTGAATATCTAAGTCGCTGGGTGGAAATCGTCCGCCAACATTCCATGTCCCTACACAGATCCTGCATATTGCAACATGAAGATTAGCAGAAAGGACATCACCACTAAACAAGCACATTTTAATGATTTCAGATTAGTGGAAATCAATTTTAATTACTTATTATAAGTAATCTTATGTGATACTCCTGTGAATTTTAGGAGGAATTTCGTTTCAACTCAAATAAATGCTAAATGGAAACTCCTGTGAAGACATATTATTAGGCATAAAGAAACGATAAGAGATCGGGTTTGTAAAGCAATACCTGAGTTCTTTAACATTGGTATACTGAGAACGAAAGATCGCTGATTTGTAGCTTCTAAGATTGCAAGTTACATCCTTCATTTGATTACCTACAATGCATAGTAGGTTGATCGTGTTAGCATACAAGGAAACGGCCAATCCCAGACTTAATCAAACAGGCGCTTTTGCAGGAAACACATAAAAGGACAAAAAAGGAAATAAAGGGGTGACTAATTCAGCACATAAGGCAACCTGACAACTTATGTCTTATCAAGGAGCAAAGCAAAACAAATGTTGAAAGCCATCCATGAATTATTATTTTCAAATGTTCGTCAACAAAAAGTCAAGAAATATCAAATTGCCGTACATCGTTTTCTTAGAGCTATGTAAATTCAGAAAACTAAAAGCATCTATTATTTGCAGGATGAGCAGCAGAAGCAATCCTTGGCCCAAATCTGAGCCAATAGAAGCTGTGTATCTGGTCGATGAACTGCAAATAACTGTGCATAATAAAATTAGCATATTCCCTGTCTGGTGATTCAATTTCAGTATCAGTGTTGTAGGCCTACTTCCATGTCTAAGGAGTCAACTAGGAGCCACTCATCTGAACATGAATATACATAGGGAGGAGCATAATTATCAAGCGCTAATTCCTTCTTAAATTACCAGTCGTGCTTGCACCCTGTCCACCTAATATCCTATCTTCGTCGGAGAACTTGTGCTCCCAACCACGTACATCTGCACGCAAGACATTAAAAAGGCATTCTTTAAAATATATGGTTATTGATATCAATATGAAAACTTAAGCTGAAGCAAAGTGATGCCTGGATACAATGCAAGCTTCTGATACATTCAGGAGAAAAAACATATATAACTTCGTATAGGAGGGAGGAACATGAGAACCATTAAAGTCCTGTTTGAAAGAAGGGGGTTGCCCCACGGGATTTTATGATCTAATTCAACAAAGATTTGGACGCCAATCAACTCATTTCCAAATAGCATGGCCACATTAACATTCCTGGATATGATTTTACAAAGGCAACCAAATATGCTTAGGAACTTTATTTCTGTAGAAAGAATTGAAAATACATAAAGAAATTGCTGGCCTACAGCGGACGGGCTTGTGGCCCGATGGCAAGACGCAAGGGTGCGTCCCTGCCGGCGGGGGTTCGAACCCCCGTCCCGCACCTGCCTCCTGAAGGCTGCGCCAGGGGTGGCGCTCATCTAAAAAAAAAAATAAAAAAAAAATTGCTGGCCTACAGAAAGCACTAGCCGGCTAGCTGCACATCGCAATGGAAGTCATTTTCAGAGCAAAGATCATCTCTTGATAATGTACCTAATTGACAGCATTTGTAATGGCAAAAAACGAACGACTGCAGTGAGGAAGGTCCAAAAATAAGAAAAACTAACCGACGTGACCAGCTGTTGTAAACAATACTGACGAAATGTTCAAGGTTTTATATTTCCAATCACCTTTAAATAAACAAAAAGGTCTAGTCACCAGAGCCCAAACAGCTAGCGTACAAGAAAGAGCTTTGGTTGCATATCACGGCGTCAACTCTGCATTATCGTCAACGCCTATCATGCCAACTTCCTCGCCAAAATTCTCCCCAATTTTGTAGCAAAAAAGAGCAAGCTTGGGCAAACGGAGTGAATTAGAAATTCAGAACAGCTTGCGCACAAGAAACGCAGGAAGGGAGCAGATTAGAAGAGAAGATGGGGTAAGTAACCTTCACGGTCGATCTCGCCGTCGGAGGTGCCGCACTCGTCGGCACTGAAATCGGAATCCCCCAACCCGCTGCCGATGTTGAGCCACTTGCGCAGCACCACCCTGTTCCACAGCTGCGGCACGCACCCCCAATCCACACCACAACACGACACCATCTCAGCCCACCTCTGAATCACAAGATCCTTCCGCCGCGCAAGCCGGAGCAAGAACAACAAAAAAAGGCAACAATTTGATACGGGAAACGGGTGATTCGAGAACAATAGAACAAACTCAAGGCAGTCGAGAGCTACCTGCTTTTGCTCCACGCCGCCGATGCGGCGCCCCTGGGAGGCGCTGAGCGAAGCCGCCATGGCTGCCTCCTGGTGTAGTTGACGAGCTAGGAGGAATGGCCGCGACAAGGAGGAGAGGGAGGAAGAGGACGCCATTAGCACGGCACGACGGCAGTGCCCCGCCCAGCATAACATCACGCGCGCACGATTGTGAATGTGCGACGGTCTGCTGAGACCTGGTCGCCTATGTTATGAGGAACATAGGAAGACCATAGGAATGTTTCCCCTTTCAGTGATTTTAAAAGAAACATAAAGGGTGTTCCTCGCAATTTTTTTTATAAATTTTTTAGCTTTTATTACGCCTGGTTTTGAAAATAGCAATTCTAATAGAGTAAATTCCTCAAATTCATTAATAGTTTTGTTGAGCCATATGATCTAATTTTCTTTTTTATAAATCCCAATAGAGTAAATTCCTCAAACCCATCAATAGTTCTAACATATGTCTAAAACAATCTTATTTTCTTTATAAAGGAAAATTATACCTTTAATACACGGAGTTAACCATATTTATTGATTTGTTCCTTTTAATTTTAGTTGGACAGTTAAAACTCTGCAATACAAACCATATCGAGTGAATTTTGCAGAGGTTAGAACCAATTTCTAGCTTCTAAAAGGATCAATAAATATGGTTAATAGTTGCAAATTTATCATCCTTTTGTGCTTATTTCACAAACCCACTAACTATAATTCCTCTCTGGTTTCCTCCTCCCTTGATCCCACAACCAAAACTGGAATAGAAAAGGAAAATCCCTTGTAAGCAAAATGAAACTATTTGACATACCATCATTGTGGTCATATATCAAGAATTTAGGATTTACCTAGTGACATATAAAAAATTATTCTAAAACAAAACTCGACTCAAACGTGTAACATTATTGGATGAATTTGATATCGATAACGAGGCATAATATTGTCTTTAGACATAACTAGCAATGCGACAAATAAGTTGCAAGGGAAAATCCTTTATATGACATTGGTAAAACCTTTAATCATTGATCTGGCCAAAACTCATATCCCTCACATGCCACTGTCCTCCAATTTTAATCCCCTATGTGCCACTGACACCACATTCTTCAGTTTGACTGTTAGTCAATTTTTATAATGCCAACATTGCCCTTCCTCCTCAATTCTCTTCTTCTCCCTCAAGCAGAACGGCACAATCTACCATCAGCCGACCAACTCCACAACGGTCCCACCGAGCCTTACTGGTTATTCGCAAATAGCAACTTGTGGGTGAGTGCTAGAGCTCTCCAGCCCTCAAAAATGTGTTAGAGCTCTCTGCAACTTCCTATGACGTAAAACTTCAGTCTCCACCGTGTATATTGCGGTCACAGGGCGGTGATCAGAAAATGTAAGCTCCGCCCTCTTGTAGGAGAGTAGCTTGATTCCCTTCCCATTCGAGAGAATGCGGTCACACCTACACAGGTAGGTGAATTTTTTTTCTTATTCTTGTATCTCAGTTCTGATTTCAATGTATAGAATGATTGAATGAGCTACAGTGGATCTTAGCAAGCATAGGATCTTTAGAAGGAAAAACATACCATGAAGGTGTTCTTCGACCAGATGCTGTCTCATCACTGACATATTTTTGTGAGTTGAACTCGTATTTATATGTTGGGGGAAAGCTGATTAGTCCTTCAACCCAACCATCAAATGTGCATCCTTTCCTTAATTCTTTTTTCAGCTGTCATAGAAGAAGCATGAGCTGGTGATTATATAAAAATACTAGTAATGATGTTGTCCTGCTATCAAATTACCTGATCCTTCTCAAACAATCCATCCCAGTCTTGTTTGGAAATAAGTTCAAGTGTCTTTTCATATGACAAGTTAATCCGATAGTTTAGATCCCCTAACCATATAATCCTTCTGCAAAAATTAAGGGTATATAATACTAATGAAAATCATAGATGAATATAGGGTGTAACCTTGAGTTGAATGATCCAGAGCATTTTTTTCTCTTGGGAGAATATTCAATCAAGCTTTGGAGCATAGAACAAAATATCTGAAGGAACTGTATAAAAATAGGCATTTCGAATACGTGAATTAACTCACTCATGGTCACGTATTCTCCGAGGCATGCTTACTGTAGGGACGGGGTCAAACACTGTTCTTCTATGAATTGCTTCAACATGTGCATTCCTCTTTAATTCATCTCCATCTTTTTCACCAGCTGCCAGGTGGCAACATACAAAGCAAAAATAAGTCTGATGTATAGACATGCTGACTGATACTGATCCCTGAAGCATATTGATGAAACAAATATCAGCATTTGCTTTATTACCTAAATTACACAACAAACAAGTATAGCCATGATGGATACAAAATAGATAACCATTATAGTAAGGTAATAAGTGAAATCGAAATATGTTAAATTTCAATTAATGATTACCATATTTTGTTTTTAAAAAAGAACAATAAAAATATTATTCTTGTATTTTTAAAATTCTTGAAAATGTGCTAGTATCTAAGCATGCGTTTTTTAAAATTGCAGTTCTTATCAGGAGAAATATTTTGAAATTAATCTTGGATTCAAACAATGACAGTAACAAGCAACATTCTAAGTTGATAATTAAGTATGATCCAGTCAGCATTGAACATCAATCTGCATGAACGATAAAAGAAAGTAACTTAAATTGGGCACTTGCCTTGTTGCCAATATAAGGCGTCTTACCAACGCCTAAAATTGATAATCTCAAGTTCTGAATGTGCTTCCGCAGACTTTTCTGAACCCATATCGAAAGAAATATTCCCACCATTTGCTTGCTTATTATCTGTACAAACTGTTGCCTTTTCCTTTTAATTCTATTATTAATGTTATTACAGGCTAAATCCAGTGGCTGAAGATGGCAATCTGAACCGGATGATTTTGCACTGTCCTGAAGATGGCGAGTGAACATATCCAACTGCTGTTCAGGCCAAATCATTGCAAGCCTTTCTGAGTGACTGAGCACTTTGGTCGACCTTTTTTGGTTGTTTGACTCATCCAGATTATGTCTCAAATTTTCAAGACATGTTTCCTGGGAATGATCAAAGGTATATTTTGAAGGAACTCTGCTGAAGTCCTTATCTTTCTGTATGTTGGAAGTAGAAGTGGGGTTTTTACATGTTTCAGCATGAGCTGTACCATCATTGATGACTATATTAGTGTCTAGCTCAATCAACGGATGAAGTTCCCCATCATTATCATCGTTGGACTCACTAAGGAATTCATCGTCCATCACATGAGCATAATCTGATGGACTTAAGCTTGATGGTGAGGGAGGAGCACTAAAGTATTTGAATCTTGGTTTATCTGGGCATTTCTTATTCAAACTTTCACCAATGATATGCTCCCATACAGCAATTGGACGATTATCTTCAGAGCCAATCATATACCCAGCTTCTAGTGGAATAATCTCTTGAAACCTGAAAGATGACCATAACTTTCATTGGTATATATGAAAATAGTATGCTAGGATACAGCATTTGAATAATGGCTTATTAAATTCGTTTTTTAAGAAATTTACTAAACTGCATGTGACACCAAATAAATTTTCAAAAATTGAAAGTTTCCAAGAATAGTATTGGTACTCCAGATTTTGCATACAGAATCCATCGATGACTCACCCAAGAACATAAATATCAGCTGGCTCCTTCATATCCAGCCATTCCTGAATGTCCAAATCAGTGGGTGGACATATACCACCGACGTTCCATGTTCCAACGCAGATCCTGCATATTGAACCTTGAAAATTAGCTGAACTAACATTAACTGAAAAAATTAGCTTGTTTCAGCCTAATATTAATTGGGTCCGATTCTTTATTAATAATCTTCTGAAATATGATACGATAACCATGTCAGGGGAATGAACAGCAGAAATGTCATTTTTTTCAGTCCAAACTCCAAAGAAATGCTGAGAGGTAAAAACTTTCAAAGGCTCAAAGATTTTCTAAGAAGAAACTGGATCTGCAAGCCGGTACCTCAGCTCTTTAACATCTATGTGCTGAGAACGAACAATCTCTGACGTCTGCCTTATAAGCCTGCAATGTATATCCTTTGTTTGATTACCTGCGAGCGTTAGTTGCTGTGTTAGCATATAGGGCAACACGCAGATTCAGAAATTTGTTTCCTCTAAAAAAAGAAGAAGAAGAAATCTGAAATATTTTTTAGGAAAAGCAGCGGAAGCTCTTTTTCCTTCAGAACCTCAGAGATTAAATGGATAAACGATGACAGTGATGACCATGAAACCATGATCCATACTAGTACACGGAATTGCCGGCACTTGTAGTTTGAGCATGGTTGCAATCAAGCAGTTAAGAAATAATGGGTTGTAAATGGCTTGAAAACGACACACAGCTTCCACGTCTTAAGCACAAGATTCAGAGTAGTACATGTCTACCGTTTCACAATCAAGGCGTCATGAAACGTGAATTGTTTTCCATGGATACGCACCACGCACACCACTACACATGCATCATGAAAGGAAATTGTATTCCGAGTACGACCCTATGCACCCCCGAATAAGCTCCTATCACGCGCCTACAAATTTTACCACTAAAAAGCACTTCCGTGAGATACGCTGTTAAGGTACGGGCACAAGATGTACCAAGAATCATTAGCCGCAAGAGTCGTAAACATAATGATTCTTGGTACATCTTGTGCCCGTACCTTATATCATTAGCCACAAGACTGTTTTTTGAGTTATTAGAGAGCCAAAAACAAAGTATCTTAGGTACGGCTATATATTCAGAACTGCTGCAGAGTTGTCGCATTTGCAATAAGAACAGCTCAAATAATCTTGTGCTAAAGGATTTATTAGAAAGTAAAAAAAAGTGCATTAAGTGCTCCAAATTCAGAACTATTGCGCATACGATCCATTAAGCAACTAAAAACAAACTCAATTTGGATTACAGGGAGTTGAACTAGAAGCCGATGAGCACCAAATATGACTGGGTATAAACTAAACTCTTAACTAAAAAAGAGGCTTTTCAATAAGATTATGCAGTAGATATTGCCAAGCGGTTCAAGACGTAACGACTCCGGTAAAACACTACCGACCAATCACTACTCAAGTTGATATTTTTCTAATCCTCTTTTCAAAAGTACATTCAAGGCACCAGATCAGCCCAAACAGCTACCAGACAAGCAACAGCTTTCATGGCGATATGGTGATGTCTGCTATCATTTTGCTCCAAACAAGGAGAAAGCCAAGCTCAAGAAAACGGATCAAATGAACCGGGCACCAGCAGAACAACTTGCGAGAACTAAGAGGAGAAAGTGAAGAGAAGAGAAGAGGGCAAAGTAACCTTCGTGGTCGGTCATGAGCGCCGTCTGTGGGGAACCTAGAGGAGCGACCATTGCTGCCCCTGGGTGGTCTTGGCGAGCTTGGAGCGATGGCGACAGAGACGAGGAGGAGAGAGAGGAGGAAGACGATGCCATGTGCGCTGCTGCAGTGGCCCGCCAAAACAAACGACACCACGCACGAGGACGGGCGAGAAAGATGATGATAGCCGCTCGGGCCTTAGCTAGACACCCTCTTTTATGAGCAAAATCAGTTCATTTTTTTAAAAGAAAATACATTATGTCTCAGCTGCTCAGTCGTGCTACATGCCTACACTACACATCGATGGGACAAAGCACGGTGAGTGGGTGACCGGATGGAAGAGAGCACTCGATGGCACCATCTACGAAATTCAAGAGCTCGGTCCCTAACTAGCTCTTCTTTTTTAGTGATATTGTGCGTTAACATACAGCATCGATCAACTAGTAAGTTCATGAAGGTAGTATCAGATATGTAACTGACTGTTTGCTACACATCTCAATAGGTATATATGCTTGTGAATTCTGTAAGAAGCTACATTGGCATGTGAAAGCGTAGTAGGAACAGATCATCAGTGCCACCATGTGCTTCTTTTACCAAACCACCTCACCAAGCACGCTTCCATGATTGCATCACTATCTGCTAATACCAGGACCGAAAGTTCCTTGGATTCTAGCACATCTCTTAAAATGGTCTGTGTGAATTGTGATCACAAATTTTCATTTAAGAATCAATAGATCAACGTTTGGCATGGTTGGAAGTTGCAATCATCATCATCTTGTTTTTATTATTTGATCTTCATTTTTTTTCTTCGTGAACTGTGGCCAAAATCTCGGCTAATGATGTTTTCTCTTCACAGATGGTACACAATAGATAATGGCATCAGCTGTCGTTTTACGGTAACACAAATAGAGGCGTATGCTTCCCTAAACAAAAGGTGGCCCCACATAGAAGAACTGCTAGAACCACGATACACAACGTGAACCATCTTAGATTTTAGACACCAGAATAAAGCTTAGCTGGTTATTTAAGCAATAATCGTGCTACCTGCGACACTTTTTGTACTCTACCAGTGTGTTAGTAAATATCTGTAAGCAAACACGTGAAAGCATGAGAGAAAACAAATTATACGACAATACCATGTCCATCGTTACAGAGAACTAACGCAGAAAACGAATGTTGCGTCCATTATAGGCACATCGGTGGAGCTGATGTGTAGCATTATGAGATCCGAATTCACAATCATATGCACATCAAATCATTACTAATAATTGAGATTTGCAAATGAATTCACGATTTGGACGCCAAACTTAACATGATAAATGATCTTGTTTAAAATAAATGCTGAAATTATTTCCCGCGCCCAAACAGACATATATGGACAATAATGCATGTTCTCCCAAGAACGTGGAATGTGTGCCTTGTATTTATAGATTAGCAAAGAAGAGTTCAACAATAATTAAAACCTACCACGGAGGATTATGATGTAGGCTAAGATGATCCGAATCGTCTCAATGATATCGAAAAATTATAATGGGTATATCAGCCTGCCTGAAATTCACATATTTATCATTGAGACGATTTGGACCATCATTTTTATCCTTCATTTTACTCACAAAAACAAGACCCGGCCTTGAAGGACGTGGGTGCTTATTCATTAAAAACAGAGGAGAGGGCTCAAGCTAGCCTCAACCGAGCTAAGCCGAGTTGCTTTCATCTGACTGGGACACCTATCAAGTCCATGGTCTATTTCAATTCATTAAGAAATTGACGTGCAGACATTAATGAAATCAGCATTGATAAATTGATGATTGCTTTTGGCACAGCCACAATACTGTCATTTCTTCCTGATACTCTAGGCAGGAGTTGGCACAGCCACAATACTGTCATTTCTTCCTCATACTCTAGGCAGGGGCTGACGATAACAGTGGAAAAATATGAAGTTTCGTCATGATGCGTGCTAGTTTTTTTTTTGGACAAATTTGCTAGAGCCAAACACATGGAGTGACAACGAAGAAAAAGAAAGTCTACAGACCTGATTACCATGGGTTTACATTACCCCCTGTTCTCAAAGTTCAATGGATAAGTCAGTCAGTTCAATAATTTTTCACTTATTGACAGAAACGTGAAACGCATCTATTTTCTTAAGATTGAAAAACCCGATCCACCAAAAGTGTGCTGATCGGACAGGCAAACAAACATGTATAGCCTTATCTATTAGTATTCGACAGCAAGCTAGAAAGAGACTAGGCAATGCAATACATTGGTCAGCCTTACAAGCAGTTCAAGGCGTCAGGATATAAACGAGCCCAATGAAATCCCAGTAATCTAAAGGAGCGAAGCTTTTACTTCAGATAATAATGGCATGCATACATACCAAGCCAGTACGTAAAGGACAACGGTACATACGTATATGCCATAAAGACGTGCACAAAGTTAGTAAAACTAACACACCACGACAACATGGTGGGAGCCATTAGCATTACAAGAGTCAAGCTGGCAAACAAAATAACTTGATTCGGGTCAGGCTTCATACCATTTTGTTCGCGTTCAATTTGACTAAGCAATCTGAGTTTCAAAGGGCTTTCCTGAGGTGAAATTGAAACAGAATGCAGGTGTATATCTCATCCTAAGACATTTGCAGTTCAAAAGAAGCATCTGTGCCATACAACAACAAAAAACTGTTCACTAGATTATTCTGTTGTCAGTCAGGCTTCTTGCTTTCAAAGGAGGAGATAGCTCAGGTCAACGAAAACAAAGATAAATCATGCAACTCAAGCCTTTTTGTGAACAAGCCTAGTTAGATGGTGTATCCACTTCTGGAGCAACCGCGGTGGTTTGCTGACCTTCCAAAGCTGCAAGGCGCTTTTCAAGGGCTTTGTAGCGAGCGTCTGTAGAGTCATGGAGACCTTTTACCTGAGAACGCGAATGCCAAAGGTCAGGTGCCTACCTTCAACCCAAACGGAATTATGTAATGCAGATTGGAATTTTACTGTATGCAGAAGCTTTGTGCAATTCAGCGTGATTTTAACTACAGATGTAAGGAGCCGTTGTTGCAGATAAGAAAGGATTATTCTGCTAAAGACACACATGCTACATAAAAAGATAACATTGCTTATGATTTATGATCATCTCCCCAACTAAGCTTTGGGGGGAAATATTGGAGCTAGTAAATGGAAACCGTGAAGCTCTCTTGACGTAAATTTTAAAGGTAGCAAATGGAAACCATCAAACTCCCAAAACGTAAATGCACATGCGCACGCACATATGACAGATAAAACATGAATTTATGAAGAGCTACATGATCATACCCCCATAATCCTTTAGCTGCATATGTCCAATTTTCGCATAATTCAACTTTTATTGTAGCTGTCACCTCCGCATACTAAATTTGATCCCAAGAAACAGGTATCCCCATAGAGCACAGTTATGTTCACTCAGAATACATACTGGGAGATATAGGTAGGTGAAACTTGAAAAATCCTGAAACATGTTGCGTTAAAGAATGTCAATGCCTACATCGCTGCCTATGCTATTTGTGGAGAACCGTCTTTTACCTCAGTTCCAACATTAAATTTACAACTACCGCAGATCCACTTACTTATATATCACTGAGAGTATGATATCATCGTATGCAGCAACAAATTGGAAGCATGTTGTTGTCAGTCAGAGTGAATAGACAACTCAATATGAGCTGTTAATTGGAAAATAGTTCAATATAAAAAGTTACATGTATTCATCCATATTCCAGAATCTCAAGTTGTGGAAAACTTATCGTAATCAGCCACATTCCAGATTCTGTCCCCAGGCATTTGAAGAAGTCAGTTACTACTATGAACAATGTATATCAATCTCCCAGCAAAGTACATTAGACAACCAAAATAACAGCAGAAGAAAGACTAATGAACCACGAAAAACTTCATTTTTGACATGCCACGTTTTTGACGCCATCCTGGAACAGAAACCATATATCCCAAAACGTAATGCTAATTACATTATGTATACATTGTGCGCCACAGGAAAAACGTAACATTGAGTAATGTAGGAAATAAATTGAAAGTGGCAAGCGTATGGAAAATATAACCACAACCCCCCAGCATACATCCCAAATAATAACGAAACAATAAGTTCAGGCAGACGGGCTCAGCAAACAAGCATACAAAAATTCAGGCAAACCAATTGTGCCAATCCTCTTCTCGGTGATAGGAGAGTACGCACAAGCACATAATCTAGATAATGTTCTTATTATCACCTTGCCTCAAGAAATTGATACTGGCATTACTGGCAAATGAAGCAGACGCGACGCCATCTCCAACAAGGGTTTCCCCGAAAACCCATCCCACTCGAACCCCGTTCTCTCGCGCTTCAGGCGTACCCGAAGCCCACCACCACCGAGGGATCTAGTTTGCGATACGCGCGCAAGAATCTGAGATCTAGGGGAAGCGGGGAGGAAGGGGCGGAGCGCGTACCTGGAGGGCCATGGAGTCGTGGGCGAGCTTGTAGTCCTTGTAGAGGAAGTAGCCCCCGCCCGCGGCGGCCGCTGCCGCGCCGGCAAAGAAGGAGGCCAGCCTCACGCGCAGCATGAACCCCATCCCGCTCCGGCCCTAGCAACCTTCGCCGCCTCCTCGCTCGCTTGCTCGTCCGCCTTCCCCGGATGCGAAGGTTTCGTGCTTGTGCCGGCTGCGACGGAGGTTGGCCTCGACCTAGAGCGCCCTTGTGGGGGACTGCAGGTGGGTCCCGCATGTCAGTGGACCTGATGTTTTGCAGCAAACTGAACTCACTGCAACTATTGTAGTGCTAAAAATGTTATTTCGTTTGAATTAGCCTTAGTAAAGAAAAGATTCGAATTCGTTTTATGTAAAAAAAAAGTGCGAACTTCATTTATTTTGTATTTACTCCAACAATGTAATTATATGAATGTGTTTCATCTCTTTATATGCATCTCAGCATCTATTTGATTTTGAGAAACAAAAATTGAACAGGTGGCCGCAATATTTAGGTTGCAGTGCA
>RWGY01001068.1:0-14505 GCA_007726485.1 Eragrostis curvula | reverse complement strand
CCAACCCCTGGTTTGGTGTCGGTGACGGCCATGGTGATGTACTCGCGGGCCCGGGTGCCCCGGAGCCGGAAGCTAGCACAGCCGATTGGGACGGCGCGCGGATTCCCTTCCGCGTCCTTCTTGGTCTGGAGCGCGAGGGTGAAGAAGTACTTGAAAAGGTGGAAATGGGGGCGAATCATCAAAAAACCTTCGCACAAGGCGACGAAGGCGGAGATGTGCTGGATGGAGTTGGGGTTGAGGTGCTGCAACTCCAACTGGTAGTGGTGAAGCAGGCCGCGGAGGAAGGGAAGTGGCGGCATGCCGAAGCCGCGCTCGTGGAAGGAGCGGAAGGAGACAATGTAGCCGTCCGGTGGCGATGGTATCCTCTCCTCCCCGGGTACCAGCCACTCCCGCTCCGCGGTGAGAGGCATCAGGAGGCCGCGCGCAACGAGGGCATCAAGGTTCCCCTTGGTGCTGTTGGACCGGCTCCAATCCGCCATGGCGAATGCGGGCGGGAGACGCGAAGCGACGGCGAAACGAAGGGAGGTGGGAAAGCGAGCGAGGCGAGGAAGACGAAGCGGTTTGCGGTAAGGCGAGCGGCGATGGATGCGAGAGGTCGCGAAAACCTGGTAAGACAAATGAGGTTGGGCTCATCCCCCTTTTTATAGTTATCGCGTCCACACGACGCATCGTTCCCCGCGCCTCCCCTGTTTCTCGATCTAACAGGTGCAGGTGCCTTAAAAATCGCCATCATGGCCCGCTCCACTACCGCACGAAGACAGATCGTGGCCTCGATCCGCGCGGAAGGCGAACCGTCGCGTCTCCACGACGCACGATGACGGCCCAGGCGGGCTTGGAATCCCGGCCGGGCCCACAGGTAATAAAGGCTAGGGGCTGAAAACGCCCCGACGGCCCAGTTTCCGGCCCAGGAGTTCGAAGGCCGGCCCCGCGAAAGGGTTCGAACGGCCGCTCCAGGGCAAAACTAAGTGAGGGGCCACCAAAGAGGGGTCCCCAGCGACCGCAACCCGTACACCGTAGTACAATGGGCCTCTGACGGTAGCGTCCGAGTCCGAGTCTAAAAAACCTCGACCTTGATCACCCATCGAGGGAGGGCATCGAGCCCACTGACTCCGAGCGAAAGGAGTCGGCGATCGAAAAAGGCAGGAACTCGGATTTTAATGAGGCTGACTCCAGCTAGTCTCAATCGGATCCCCGCGAAGGGCAAGCCGAGGCCTTCACTCGGACACACCCGTTTGCAGCTTAAACGAGCACCACGCATCGAACCATCGAGGAATGACGTGGCCGGCTCATGCGTGTCCCGTCTTATCGTAAAGACGCGCGGGTACGAGCGAAACAAAAAGACGAAACGACCCTCGGACGGATCCGCGCATCGAGCGAGGACTCGGGGGCTCGCATTCGCAAACAATGACCTACTGCGTGGTCTCGGGAAAACCTTTTTTGTCACCCTCGGCACAAGTAAACCACTTGTACCGAGGCTCGGGGGCTACACCCGGCGGGTGCGCTCGCGCGCACCCACCGGTAGGAGTAGTACGAAAGTACCCTCGGAAAGACAACGACAAGCCTCGACGGCGACCACGACCCCCGGCCGCCGCCCAGGCTCGGGGGCTACTGACGGATACCCAAATCAGGGTATCCTGATCTAGGATACTTAATCCTGCTAACCGTCTCAGCTTAGTTGTGTAGGGCCCACAGGAACAGGTACACGACAACAGAGCGCTCGAGGGGCCCACGGCCGACCCCGAGGACACATACAAGTTCCGCCTCGCCCGACCCCCAGTCGGGCGGGCCCACGACTTCCGCCCCGCCCGACCCCGAGTCGGGTGGGGTCCACAGACTCCGCCTCGCCCGACCCCCAGTCGGGCGGGGCCACAACTTCCGCCTCGCCCGACCCCCAGTCGGGCGGGCCCACAAGCCGCGCTTCGCCCGACCCCGAGTTGGGAGACTTCGTCGAGAAGATTTTCCTCTGGCAAGGAGGACAGGCATTTACGACGAGTAGCTGGGGAGCCTTAACTCTACCCAGCAACTCATATACTTGCAGGCACGCGATCTGACCTGCACAGTGACACCCGTCCCATCTCGCGGCGCCGCCTGACACCTCGAGTACAGCAACGGGATGGCTACGGCATCATCATCACCCTGAACAGGGACGAAGACCGGACCGGCGACAAGACGGCCGCGACAGTCTGGGTTGACACCTCGACCACCTGCCCGGCGACCAGGCTGACAGGACGCCGCCTGACTAGAGCCACAGTAGCGGCTAGGGATCAGACTAGTGCGGCGTGTAGTCGCGCTGCCCACAACCCGAAAGCCCCGTTCCCATTTGTAAACCGGCTCACTCCTTGACTATAAAAGGAGAGCTGGGTGCATGAGGATGGGGGACGAATCCATCGAGAGATACACACGAAGAGGCTTGGAGTCTTCCTCCTCCCTCGTCAACACTTGTAGTTCCCCTCTGCAAGTCGAAACACGAACCACCCACGAACTGGACGTAGGGCATCGATTGCCTGAACCAGTATAAACCTTCCCTCTCTCGCAAAGCCCTCACCATCACAGAAGACTGTCAGGCGCCGTAGTTACAAATTTACTTGTCGGCCGGTTTCTTAACACCGACAGGTTGCATCTTGGTAACTATGGATTTACGCCAGGCTATACCCGGTGGGTCTACCATGGTGAAGCCCATAGATTGAGGGAGGAGGTCGTGAGACAACGCGTCGATGATTGTGATGCTGATGGCGGGGTGGAGGACATGTTACAGGACTATCAGGAAGCCCAGTTCCGTGAACAACCTAGGGGGGAGGAGGAGCCAGAGGAGTCCGCAAAGCGCTTCTATGACATGTTTGAAGCGTCACAGAAACCTCTTCACGGGCATACCAGGGTTTCAAAACTGGATGCCATTGCACGTCTAATGGCCGTGAAGTCCCAGTTTAGCTTGAGTCGGAACGCGTTCGATGTTATGTTGACAGTTGTTGCCAGCCTGCTTCCGGAAAGTCACATTCTACCAATGAGCATGTATGAGGCACAGAAAGTGCTTAGTGCACTTAAGATGCCATATGAGCAGATACATGCTTGTCCGAAAGGATGCGTCTTATTCAGGAAACAGCATGCAGAAGCAAAATACTGTCCAAAGTGTGGGTCCTCCAGGTTCATGGAGGTAGACGCGGGTGATGGGCAAAAAAGGCAGCTCACGGTACCCGTGAAGATCCTAAGGTACCTTCCGTTCTTACCGAGGATCCAACGACTGTACATGACCGAGGAATCCGCGAAACAGATGACATGGCACAAACATGGAGTTCGATACAAGGCCGATAAGCTTGTACATCCATCCGATGGTGAAGCATGGCAACGATTCGATAACATTCATCACCTCAAAGCTCGGGAGGCTCGTAATGTACGTGTGGCCCTGGCAACAGATGGGTTCAATCCATATGGCATGGGGGCTGCCCCGTACAGTTGTTGGCCCGTGTTCGTTATACCCCTCAATCTCCCTCCAGGCGTCATCTTTCAACGACAGAACATTTTCTTGTCGTTGATAATTCCTGAAAACCCGGGGAGTAATATGTCTGTTTATATGGAGCCTCTAATTGATGATTTGGAACGTGCTTGGGAGGAAGGGGTATGGACATACGATAAAGCTACAAAGACAAACTTCAGAATGTATGTTTGGTACTTCTACTCTCTGCATGACATGCCGGCGTATGGTTGTTTCTGTGGCTGGGGCATTCACTCAAAGTTTCCTTGCCCGGTATGCAAGCATCTTGTGAGGTGGATTTGGTTGAAGAAGGGTGGCAAGTTTTCTTCGTTCGACCAACACCGACAATTCCTCCCTCTTGACCATCCATTCAGAAGAGACAAAAAGAACTTTACGAAAGGTGTCCAAGTTCTCAACCCTCCACCGCAGTTCTTGACAGGTGCGCAGGTGAGTGCTATGTTAGATGGTCTCAAGGTCGATGAAACAGACGGTGGTTTTGTGGGATATGGTGAGCTACATGCCTTCGCTCAGATCTGTGGCTTGTATAGGCTTTCGTATATGAAAGACCTTCTTCTTCCACATAACATTGACCTAATGCACGTCGAACATGGCTTAGGCGTTCCACTTTTCGGAACAATCATGGACATTGCTGATAAGACAAGGGACAATGTTAAGGCAAGAGTCGATCAAGCTACTTTGTGCAATCGACCAAAGCTAGACATGACGCCTCCTGCTTCCGGCAAGTCATGGAGAAAACCTAAGGCGGATTTCGTCCTGACGAGGCCCCAAAGGAAGGAAGTACTAGAATGGTTCAAAACGTTAATGTTCCCTGATGGGTACGCAGCGAATATGAGTAGGGGAGTGAACTTGGCTACTATGCGAATCAACGGGGTCAAGACTCATGACTACCACATGTGGATTCAGCGGCTTCTTCCCGTGATGGTTCGAGGCTATCTCCCTGATCATGTGTGGCAAGTGCTGGCAGAGTTGAGCTATTTCTTCCGCCAGCTTTGTGCTAAGGAGATATCACCTTCCGTGATTGCAGAAATGGAAAAAATGGCACCTGTGTTGCTCTGTAAGTTGGAGAAGATATTTCCACCAGGCTTGTTCACTCCGATGGTGCATATGATTTTGCACCTTCCGTATGAGGCTCGAATGGGGGGGCCTGTGCAGAACCGTTGGTGCTACCCAATTGAGCGGTGTCAAAAGGTTCTTCGAACGAAATGTAAAAATAAATGCAAAATTGAAGCTTCCATTGCAGAGGCACACGTTCTGGAGGAGGTGTCAAACTTCACAACAAAATACTATTCTGACAACCTTCCGAGTGTGCATTTTCCACCCTCTCGTTACAACGTTGACGAAAATGAATCGACCCTCAGCCTTTTCCAAGGGCAATACGGGCGCGGAGGTGAAGCGACCAAGAAGAACTTGACATATCCAGAGTGGCGCACGATCATGCTGTATGTGCTGACCAACCTAAGAGAAGTGGACGTGTACATCAAGTAAGTTATGAACAAATTTCATAATTAGACATCTAACCCATTTGTTCCACATCCAACCCACTTGTTCCTCATTGCTACAGGGGATTTCTTGATGTATTCTGGCATGATGAAGTGCCTCCTACCGCACATGATGTCGATACCCTTCTTTGCAACGGTGCAGGAAATGGATTGCCCGATTTCATTTCTTGGTTCAATAGGAAGGTATTTAGCATTTTCTTAGTATGACATTACAAGTTCCTCGTACGTGCGAATAATGTAGCTAACTATCCTGCTTGAACTTGCAGGCCCGAACCGAAGCGACAATGAATGCCGAGTTAAGACAGGTTGCCAAGGGCTGTCTTTATGCGGTCAAGTCATTTAAAAGCTATGATGTTAATGGGTACCGCTTTCACACAACCAGCTACGAGCAGAATCGGCCTAATCGTAAAACCACTAACACCGGAGTTTTTACTCCTGGTGACGATGGGGTCGAATATTATGGAAGAGTTGAAGAAATATACGAAATTTGTTTTGATGGTTGCAAGCCTCTCCCTCTTGTCGTATTCAAATGCCATTGGTTTGATCCTCAAGCAGTTAGACGGACCCCTAATCTTGGGCTAGTCGAAATTCGACAGTCATCCGTCTATCCAGGAGACGATGTATATATTGTTGCTCAACATGCCACACAAGTTTATTATCTCCCATACCCGTGCCAAACTGACGACCGTCTCAAGGGTTGGGATGTTGTGTACAAGGTATCGCCACACGGCAAACTACCGGTCCCAAACAATGAAGATTACAATGTAGACCCAAACACATATGTCGATGGAGAGTTCTTCCAAGAAGATGGGCTAGAAGGGGGTTTTGTGATAGACTTAACCGAAGAGATCGAAATGAAAGTAGACAATGAAACGGTTGTTGATGACGATGCTGGAGATGAGGTTCATAATGCGAACGACTTGAAATTACTTAAGCGATTACATTTAGCCGACGATGACATTCCGCCTTCAGAACACGTGCAACATGATATGGACCTTGATGATTATAGTGATGATGAGGCAAACAATGCACAAGATCCTGATCTTGATGATTATTTCTAATACATGTATGGCCCGTAGTAGTTAATTTAATTTTTGCAATACTATGTTACTTTCTATTACATGTTATATTTTTTTTGCATATATTTTGAAATACTGATGGATTTAATCTTGTTAATTGCAGGTGATTGATCAAAGATGGTGGGCAAGGGTGGTGGTGTGATGAGGACGGTGATGTCCCTCTACCAAAAGGCGACTGGGAAGCGGTCCGCTGCAGCTGAGGAGTCTGGAAGTGGGAGAAGTCGAATGAAGGCTCGAGGCAGCAGAGGTGGCGGCAGGCGTCGGGGTTGGGGGTCGACGGCACCGTCCCCTGCTCCTTCCGTGCACGACTCGGAGGAGGAGCTGGAGCAGGAGGCCTCGGAGGCCTCAGAGGAGCAGCCGGAGCAGGAGGCCCCGGAGCACTCGGCCCCGGAGCAGGAGGAGAAGGACGGGGAGGAGGAGGAGGAGAACGGGGAGGAGGAGGAGGACGGGGAGGACGAGGCGGCGTCTGAGGACGTGCCGAAAGTGTGGGAGCGAGGTCCCGCACGACTTCCAAAGCGACCGATCCCTGTTGAGAGACGCCCGTTGGTTCGACCCAAAGGGAAGAAGTAAGTAACTTTAACTTTTAAGTCATTTGCTATGTTTCAAATCTCAATAGAAACTAATCATTGTCTTGATCACTTGGGCAGGGGCTGGGAGACGATCGTTCCGGGTGACCACGAACGTATTCCTGCCGGCATCCTCGGCCTTTTGTGCAGGAGACACTTTCCTGGCATGGTGCCACTGAGCGACGGGGGGCAGGAGCCGGCCTTGACGTGGGCCCACTACAAACGCGTCGCTGATGTCCCAGACGAGGATGGGAGAGACTTTCGCACCGTGGCGGACCGGGTAGTTGGAGAGCTGTGGGTAAGTCTTGTTTACATTGAATTGGTCAATACATCTCGTTCATTGGATATTCTTCAAATAATGAAAATATACATCGCGTCAATGTGCAGGATTTTTTCAGGGTCGAGCCGGAATGGAGGGACCGTGCGGTGCGTCAGGCGTACGATGCATGTCCTAAACTCATTACGGACATGCATTACGAGGCGCGCGTCCAGACCGTGAGGACCTACTACGCCAAAAAACTTGGTAGGAAGATTGAGAAAAAGGCGGCTCGGACCATATGGCTGGCTGCAGAACAATACATGCAGGTAATTTGACATTCTCATGTTTTCTATATTTGATTAAGTACGATAAATTATTATTCTCATAGTTTCACAATAACTAACATCTAACTTGGTCAAATGACGTGTAGGTGATTCCGTGGTGGTGCGCCTCTCACAGGGACTGCTGGGAGTACTTTGTGAGTAGGTGGTGCGACCCCGAGTGGCAGAAGACGCACGAAGCTTGCCGGCAGCGGCGTTTGAAGATGCCTGGTCCAGCACACCATCAAGGCAACCGTACCCTTGATGAGTACGCGACTAGATGGGTACGCGAATTCATTTCGTTGTTTGTAACGCTCAATTTTGCATAATTTCTAATCATCTTTCTGTTTTCTTTGCAGTCGCGGGCGTATGAGGGCCGAGAGTGCCCCCCGTTGATGGCTTGGGCAATGGCCCACAAGGGCAAGGCGACGTCGATCGAGGTCGACTACAACCCGGAGGACCCCCCCGAGGCGTACAGCAACCCCACCGTCCACACTCGCCTTAGTCAGTACACCGAGATGGGTAGGGAGAAGCACGGGCCAGAGTGGAACCCAAGCACCGAGGACCTTGATGGAGAGATCATCATGAGGGTGGGTGGAGGTAAGAAGCATGGCCGGTACTGGATTGGGGACAGCACACTGGACACGGCCTCTACTCCCACCCTCTCTCAGATCCGAGCGAGGAGCTCGTCCTCAGCCCCGCCCATACGCCCACGGCCAAGCGCTGCACAGATTCAGTTTGACCAAGCCCAGGTTATTTCTGTTCTATTCGTCGTTTCGTTGGATTTGAGACATATATTTGCTTTGCATTGTAACATTGGGATGACATGTTGTAGGCCCAACTACGGGAGGAGATGGAGGCGAAGCTGCAGGCACAGGAGGCGAAGTACCAGGCACAGCTGATGGAACAGCAGGCGAGGTACGATGCGAGGCTGCAGGAACAGCAAGCAAGGATGCAGGAGGACTTGCAGCGGCAAATGCAGTTCATGTTTCACCAGTGGCACAGTGGTGGGATGCAACCGCCGCCACTACCTCTTCCTCCTGTCGGCACTTCGAGTCCGAGTCAGGGCACTCCGGTGAGTCTATCTAAATCCTTGTAGTTTCATTTCTACCTTTCAATTATAATCTCGAATGCTTCACCTTGTATGCTTCTATCTGAAATCTTGTGTTAATCATGTAATATCTTCTTCTTGCAGAATATATCCGCTGGATCCAACAATCAGCCGGTTTCCCCTCCCAATGCTTGGTCACCGTTCCCTCCTTTTCCTCGCCCTCCTCCGATGTAGGTTGTAGTTGTATTTGTACTTCAATTGCAAGAACCAACTAGTTGTGGACGTCAACTTGAACCATTTCATGAACTTGTGCTTGTGGACGTCAAGTTGAACCATTTCTATGTGTATTTAGAGACAAATATGTGTTTGTGATGGATTTCAATGTGTTTGTGGTGATTTTAATGTGTTTGTGATGATATATATGTGTATGTGATGATGGTGAGCATGTATGTATGATTTGGTGTGATTTTGGTCCAGGTTGCAGTGATTTTAAACATTTTATTGCATTCTGAAAAAAAAATTTGCCGAGTGCCTCAGAAGTTTGCCGAGTGCCAAAACTGAGGCACTCGGCACATGTGCCATTCTTTGCCGAGTGCCAGAGGCCAGGCACTCGGCAAACTTACCCTTGTTTGCCGAGTGCCAAAGGCCAGGCACTCGGCAAACTTTCCTTGTTTGCCGAGTGCCAGAGAGCTCTGGCACTCGGCAAACAAGGAAAGTTTGCCGAGTGCCTGGCCTTTGGCACTCGGCAAACAAGGAAAGTTTGCCGAGTGCTTGCCGTCAGGGCACTCGGCAAACCCTTTTGACGGCCGTTTCACTCCGTCTCGTTACTTTATTTTGCCGAGTGCCTTTTTGACGCTCGGCAAAATCTTTGCCGAGTGCCCGACAAAAAGCACTCGGTAAACCCGGCTTTGCCGAGAGCTGTTTGCCGTCTGGTGTTTGCTAAGTGCAACACTCGGAAAACTCTTTGCCGAGTGTAAAAGCTGAGTTGCCGAGTGCCTCTGACACTCGGCAAACTCCAGGTTTCCTGTAGTACTAACCGTGCTATTAGCGCGGGCCATCTTACTAGTTGATATACATGAAAGATGAATGAAATTATTGCAACAAGATATTCAAGGAGACTGTCCACGCTCGAATAATCTTATATTACCAACGATAAACTAGAGCCGAAAATGTTCGAGCGCAGATTTCCCGTCGAGGCCCCTGTCCATGTAGTAGCCAACGTACTCCTCCACCGTGATGGTCTTGTACCGGGGGCGCTCATCACCCGGAGAGTTGACGATGGGGCCGTACACCCTGCAGCGGTCGTGTGTCTTAAAGAAGCACGCCATCGAGATTCGCGGCCCGACGGCCATAGCCAACACCCGGTGCTCCACGCTCTTGAACCTGTCGGTGGACACGAGCTGAAGAAAGTCACCGATGTTCACCACCAGCGCGCCGTGCACGGGAGGCACGTCCACCCAGCCGCCGTCGCCGCCGTCGTTGTCGTCGTCGTCGACGTGCACCTGCAGACCACCGATGCCATCCTGCAGCAACACGGTCAGGAAGCTGGGGTCCGAGTGCCCGGTGGTGCCCATCGTCCGGCGCGGCTCCGGGCACGGCGGGTAGTAGTGGCCGACGACTTCGAGCCCGTCGATGCCCCCGGCGTCGTGTTCCAGGTAGCCCCGGTGGAGGCCGAGCGCCTCCGACAGCAGCTGCAGCAGCGTGGCGGCCAGCCTCCGCACCTGCGTCGTGTAATCCGAGACGATGCCGCGGCACGCCGACGGGACCTCCTCCTCCCCCGGCGGCGCCGGGCTCATCTTCATGAACAGGGTGTCGCGCCAGTTGGCCGCCGGCGACTCAAAGAGGTCGAAGTTGCACTCGTACCTGACGCGTCTCGTCTTGTCTCTGGTGTAGTATGGCTTCTTCGTCTCAGCGGGCTCCTCGTGGAATCTCCTGATCGACGTGAGCGTCTCAGCAAGGAGCTCGTCCGGCACGCCGTGGTTTATGACCTGGAAGAAGCCGAAGGTTTCCGCCGCGGCCTTCACCTGGGCGACTAGCTCGGATCTAGCTGCGGCGAGGTCGATGACGGGGACTCTGGTCCGGGCAACACCGTGTTGAGGATGATGAGGAGAGCACAATTCTTCAGGTCAACGGCCGGGACAGCGTGGTGGAAGATGCGTGGAACAGCGGTGATCCCCGCATCGACGAGGCCCTTGACGCCGGCCTTTGTCGCGTCAAAGGCCTTGAGCTCGCTGAGGCGGTCGAAGTCCGAGCTCATCGGGGAGGCGGAGGCAGAGGTGGTAGCCATTGTATTGGTACGTAGTTCGATGAAACTAGAATGCACTTGCAGCTTTTAAATGCCGCGTCCGAGCAGATGCGAAGTAGAACACCGATCCAGACATCAAACGGACAAACGCATCAAACGGACAAACGGGGAAGCATCTGTATGGTCCCACCGCTTAGTGCATGCACCCAGCAGCCAAGTGCATGCACTGGTCCTCCACGTGCTTCTCTAAGTCAACAAGCTTGTAATCCTCCGTCCAGTAAAAGATTTCTCAAGTTATTCACAACTTTATTTGACAATTTTTTTAAAAAGTTATTCACCAACTTTTTGACAATATTTTTTGGATGTTTGTCATGAACTTATTTCGCGAAGTGTTTCCATGAACTATTCAACTGCCAGTTATCGTATTGGGGCAGGGTTGTGGAACCAGTGTGTACGGATGGGCGACACATGCAATGAACCTATGGTTTCACCCAGCAAGCGGGCTGCACGCAAAGGAGGCTGCAAAGGGCTGATTGTTGCAACACACATTGCTTGATTTTCTCTAATTTACAGAACTCTCAATACAAATCCATGACATTCGAGTTTATATTGCTACAAATTTGTTAGAACTTTTCTCGCAAGAAGACACACTTGAGTTGCTATTTCCTGTTCTTTTGGTATCATATGAGAATAAAGGTGTAGGAAAATGTAAAAAATCCAAAAGTTATAGTCAATTCAATATAAATTTCAAGAAATAAAAGTTTCTGACTGAAATTCACTAATGAGCTCAATCGACGGTTGTTTCAAAGTGTGGGGTATGTGCGAGACTGGTGCAATTTAGTTTATGCATGCTTAGAGAGAGCACAGGAACGAAGGAGTCTTTTGGTGGGAAATGGAGGTGTGGCAATGCGGAGGTGGTGATGTAAAAAACACTGGAATAACACAAATTTGGCAGGCTTGGGCCAACTAGAAATGGAGTTGTATGCTGGCTGGGTCATCTACAAATCTGATGTTGGGAGCTAACAGATATGAAAAGGCAAATCAGTGCAAGGGGCATTGATGCCAGGAAGAAAAAAATGAGCTTTTGTTCTTCAAAGTTTTTAAATCATACCACAACATATATTTTTATGGAACTAACTATATTACTTAATTGTTCTCATGTCTATTTTATATATTTGTCATACAACATATATTAAAAAATTATTTAACTTATTCACAATTGAATAATTGTGACAAATTTTTTGTTCCAATCAACAAATCCCAAAAGTTTTGAAGGAAAAATTAATTCTTCATCACAAATGTGAAATTATGCTTTAGAAAATCCCAAGCGCAAAAATGCTGTACCTATAGTTCGAAAGATTGAAGAAGCTGGTGGAACGGGCTGACAGAAATGAAATGAATTGATAGTATGTCCTTTCACAAAGAATTAAAATAAAAGGAAAGAGAATTGCTAGTATTAACAAGATTGAATTTCATTGGTGTTACCACGACTTGTGAGGTAGGTGCTATTTGGTCACACAACATGAAAATCACTCAATTGGATCACACAACTTGTTATGACGGTGCAAATAAAGTCATAAAGCATACCACAACACACATGGTTTGATGATACGAGAGCAAAGAACAACCATCATGTAGGCAAAATGATGCCACATCGATATATATGACATGACTTATGAGCTAATGGTAAAGGTAATCGGGAATTTGACTTCGTTGGAGTAGTGGTATTGACAAAAATGAATTCAGTAGAATTTACTTGTCCATGCAGCTACCGGATGTTTAGGTTAGAGATGATGTTGCAGGATAAAAAATCCATCGAGAAGAATGAAGATTGATGGATGGTAAAGACCAGCAAGCCAGCACAGTCGAACAAGCACTGAGACAGTAACAGGCTAGTTCCAGAGACCAATTGCAACCATGCAAGCAACCATATATCTGGCTCTTGTTCTGCTACCCATCTCTATCTCCGGCCTCTCACCATCAACCACCTATCATACGCCTATCGCAACTATCCACCATAGCTGTGGCTACATCTGGACCTGCAGCGACACGTCGACTAGATAGACGCAGAGAAACCCTGTGGGACCCATGGGACCATGTCACTACATGGGGCCCGCAAGACGCGTGGATGTCCTGGTCCACATAGACAAGAGTCATTGTGGGACCGACATATGGGCCCGATACAATTGGAAATCTGGTGGATATTATAACAAAATTGAGTTCATCATAGATGCAAATAGTTCGATGACAACTCATTTCACTACTAGATAAAAGTCCATCTAGACATGCTTATTATGGGATAGAATCTAATTCTTCACTATGCTTATTGCATCTTTAGTTAGATATTAAAACATTTTCATAAGTCGTGCCCAGAGCGTCTTCGTACGGGTCGGGTCAAATGTCTATAGTGATGAATATCATATAAGCATAACATTTTCTTATGTGTTAAGAATGCTGACGCTTTATGACTTGTTAATAAATGCATATGCAATGTTATCGATATATTTATATTATATGTCTACTAGACACGTTACACACAATATGCAAAAGAAAAATTGCAACATAGAAGTTGAACTTGTTATGTCTCTATTTCTCCCAAACTCACTTGAACAACTCAGCTCGCAATCAGTTCTAACTTGAATAAGATATATGTATTCTTCCGAACTCATGCTCTTAGTTGAACTTGTTACGAGCCTTTAGTGTTGCAGGGTCAAAAATGGTAGTAGTGGGCACAACTCGATTTATCACTGCAGGCTTCGCGCGGAGTACTGTAACACGATAACATCATCGAACCTACATGTACAGGGGCATGTATCAGTGGCAGACGTAGTTATGAGGTCAGCGTTGTACACCACCGCGGACACAGCAGTAGTGGCAGATACGCTGATGTCATCGAAATAGCAATGGCGGAAAGGCCCATTTCGGCCCGCTTCAGCCTGAACCGTCGACTTAATATATAAGCAAACCCTAGTTCACTTCCCAGTTTCATCTCTCCCTCCGTGCCGCCCCACTCTCTCCACCAAATCCATTCTCTCTTGCCACTCCTCCAGCATTCCACCACCATGTCCGCCGTTGCGCGTCCATCAAGTCTCCTCCCCCGCGTGGTAGTCCCCTCCCCTCCCTTCCATCCCCTCGGTGGCGCGAGCGGACTCCAACGCGAGGAAGACGGGTCGACGATGTCTCCACTATGAGTGGTGTTGAGGCGACAACACAGGAGTCCAACTCGGTGCGGAGGTACGACAGTCTCGTGCTCCATGCATGGCTGATCCGTGGGTACCTGGTGGCGATGAGTCCGCAGCGGATCAGGGGGCCGCACGCGTCTACCGGTCCAGGCGCGGCACGATTTCCGCAGCGAGCTCGCGGAGCAAGCGACGCGGAGCGAGTGAGGCGTGGCGAGGCGCAGTGGGTCTCTCCGCGGTGGTCAGCGGCTCGACGCGGCTGGCGGGCGACGTCGGCTAGGGTTCCAGCGGCGCAGCGGCGGCTGGGGCGGTGAGGGTTGGGCTGAGCCCAGCCTTTGTTGTCCAGTGCTCCTGATTTGCTTTTTTAATTTGTTTTTGCCCACAGCTAGCAGGGGCGGGCGGACCGCTCTTCCAACATTAGCAGTGGCGCTGCCAGAGTGGCGGGGGTTTATATAGCTGAAGGCAACGATTGTACTAGTGTATGATGAATCTAGTATTCTGATTAGCATGTCAAGAATCATATTTGATAGGGGTACATATAGTGAAAGTATGTCTAATATCGTGTCATTTTGATGCATTCTCAATAACGTGATGGGCTATTGAGGCTTGAAGTGTTTCTACTATCATATCACTTTGTGATGTTGTCTGAACGAGGACCACTGACATTAAAAAACATGTCTCACTACGGGAAAGCCACCATATGCCGAGTGTAACATAGTTTGCCGAGTGCCTTTTATCGGGCACTCGGCAAACCACCTGTTTGCCGAGTGCCAGAGGCTCGGCGCTCGGCAACGTGTAAACACGGCACTTCTTTTGT